>JAYJLV010000056.1:4918206-4937242 GCA_036873485.1 Torymus texanus
CTGTAGCGTAGAATCAGAAAAGCAAAACTTTCTTAGTATGTATGCTTTCTTTGGTTTTAGTAAATTTTATTGGAAGATGGTTTTTTTTTAATGAAAGTCGATATTTTTTTAAACAAATACACTTTTTTTGCATGAAAAAAATGTTTCTTTAAATGGAAAAATTATTTCTTTAAAGAGATTTGGCGAATTGAATGCTATCAAGTTTTTTGAATCAAAAATACGCTCGCATCGAGTCAAAGATTATTTCTTTCTTCCAATGAAATAATGCTTTGATCATACCTAGTTTATCAGTTTTTTGATGCAACAAAATATTTATTTGATGCAAATGATCGTTTTTTAATTGCAATGAAATTTTCATTGATTCAAAGAATATTCATTTATTTTATCCATTTCTTTGAATTAAAGAAACCTGTCTTTCATTTAAAGAATTTTTTTTCTCAGTGTAGAATATAGAATTTAATTTTGTTGACTGTGACTCCATGGTACTCAGAAATCACTGTAGAGGCGATGATAGTCAAGTTGACTGTCCTATAAGATGCTTGCATTAAATTGCTGCGTCGCTTTAGTGCTTACATAATCTGCATGCATTTTGTATGCGCCGGGAAACAACCAGATCGTCATCTTGATTCTAAATTTCCGATAATCGTCTCGTTGCTGGGTTTTTAAGTTCATTGATCCTTGTAACTGATTATACATTCGGAGAGTAAATAAAGTAGATAATAGATATCGCTCCAGGTGCATGAATTTGTATTATAGAAAAAATATTATATGTAAAACATATAATATTAACTTAAAAAATTTACTTTGAAAAGACATTTATTTATTGTTCAAAGATCTTTGTTTCATTTCGTATTCTCCTCATTACTGTATTACACACATTTGTACGGAACTATATAGGATTGACAATATTGACTGTAAAAACAAGATTTTATAAATAGAATCAAAACAATATACTTATACTTTTAAATTAGATCGCATATTGTCTGGGCAAGAGCCGTTTGTTTTTAAACGAACGATATTCAAATAGCAAGTATTTATTGTAAGAAAATTATAAACTTTTTTGATGATTATCACTTTGGATAAATGACTTTTAATATAAAGTCAAAGTTTATACTTCCATCAGATATTTTTCATATCTCGAATTGATAAGATATAATAAAATGAATTATGATACTATCGATTAATTAACTTATTGAATATAAAATTGAACTGATTTCTATATAGAAACATAAGCCTTTTCGGTTTTTCTGGAAAATCATTTCTTAGGACTTATTAGAAAATTATATAAATTGTATAAAATTATTATATTAAATTTAAACTCTCCAAATGTGTATTACTTTCTACAATCTGTTAAATTAATTAAAAAACATTTTTATTACTAACTATAATATAAATATTACTATATAAATACTTCATTCATTACAGTTCACTTTTCAAAAAAAGAAAATTACAATCGACCTAAAAATAAAGTCGACCTCATAAGTAGAAGTATTTGCGTTCAATTAAAACAATGTAACAAGCAAAGATAATTTACAGCATAATTCATGAATAATTTAACAAAAACTTAATCTATTCATACATGCTTGCACTAAGTAATTTAGTGTTCTTTAAGACTTACTATGACTTGCAATTGATTATATTATATACTAACAAAGTTATGGGTCTGAAGTTTGCAACGTTGGGACGCAACGAAATAATTTCTCACAAATAAATAAAACAGCTAAAAATTTGCACGATACAGTGAAATCTTTATTTTGATGGTGAGTTATGCTATAAAATTCTAAACACATGAGAAAATTCAAAATCTAACATATAAAACTAAAAATAAAAAAAATTTTCTAAAGTTTCGTTGCACTCCAACGATGCAAACTTCAAACGCATACAAAGTTTTCGTTAAATACCATTAATTATCTTTACATAAAATAGTTTTAAATGTAGTCTATAAGTTCATAAAGAGTGTAGTACTCCATTTAACATAAAGTTTACTTACATTTAAAACTTTGAATAAAATTAGAATTTTTCTGGAAGTCTTAAAAAACATTTATTTTTATAAGTTTACTTTTAATTCAAATAAACGAAATGAAAAAAGAACAAATTTAAAGTTTTAATACAGAACACCAGTTAAATTAAAATTTAAACAACAAACTACATTTTATTATTTTGGGTTTAAAAAAGAGACTACGCACGCAGATTTGAATAATAATTATGTAACAATTCGACACAAAATTTCATTACAACGAATATTGAGAACGCAAAATAAACAATCATCGTGTAACGAAGTTGTGCAACTTCTGTTACTATGGAGTAAGGCAAGCTAGAAGGAAAGTTTGTCTTCAAAGTTTTTTCAATATCTATATACATGTAGACGAGTGACACGCGTATATACGCTACTCTCTCGCAATCGTAGATCACGCGCTACGCATCTTTCTTTCCATTGTAGATATGTAACACGCGCATTCATATGCCCAAGAGTCCGGGAGAATATGAAGTGAAACGATGCTTCATTCGTCATCGCGGCCAAAGTCCACGTGCGGTGATCGCAGCCGCGCATGATCGCGGACAGAAGCGATCGGGCAAAATGCAAAGGCCACACGCTCGTTTTTAGGTGAGTTCAACGCGAGATAAAAGAGCGCTGAGATAAAGAGTAATGGCCAGATAACACACGTGAACGCGTGTACGCTCTTTTGTAATGATCGTAACACCTCTCGCTGCTACGCTGTCGCGACTAAAGTCCATATGCGTATGGACTTTACGCAAGCGTGTATATCTATTTTCGGTAACTGTGTATAGCGTAACGATCGGCGGTATAGCTTCTTCACCGATGAGGAGAGAATGCAGTATCATTTCTTGGGTAATTTTATCGTATAATGCCATCGTAATTAATTATTGCTTTCTTCAATTCTTCTGTTATGAAAATGAGATTTAGAATCATTTAGCTTTTAATCATCTTTCGGAGTTTTATCTCTACAAGTACTTTTATACATACACGAAACAAAGGAAAAATTTGCGCTTACCATCATAAATAGATTCGCTCATTGATATAATACTGACTCATTTGCAAATAACTAACTGTGCAGTATATAGAGTATTGAGTTATTGTTTATCATTTGATATAGCAATATATCTCTCATTTGAAATTCTATTTAACACAATTAGAGAAATTTAGAGAAAATTTGTTCTTAATTTATCTGAATTGCTTGTTATTTCTTTAAAGGAAATCCCGTGTTAAAACGTTAAGCTGAATATAATTGATTTCATTATACCCCGATTATCAAGCTTACTAAATTTATAAAAGTAATTATTGCTTAAGATAATAATTCTATAACTTATGACACTGATAATGATAAAATTGATTGGAGGTTTATCACGTAATATGAATTATGTTGTAGCGAATGAAACAAGAATTAATTAATGTATTTTAGACATATGATAATAATATTTTAATCTTATTATGTAGATCTAATAAATTGTGTATAATTTTTTATTTTCTTAGAATTTTCATTGTCTGTAGATATATATCTATCTATTTATATACTTTTAAACTGATAAATTTTTATAACAATAAAATAGTAGAAACAAATTTCCGGTTACTTCAAAAACGAAAAATACTGGCTAAATAAACTGGTCAAAATTTGTTTCTGTCGATGTAACTAATAAGGTCACTGTTTGAATTAATTCTTCTGTAAACAAGTGAAAATGATACGGGAAATTGTGAAATAATTTTATTTGAAAAAAAACATTTTTTTGTGCTTCTTTAATGATTTTTGTTGTCGTTTGGTGTGTTCAATGACGGGCCACTTTATTATTTGATAGGATTGTTAAATGGGCCAAAAATCTGGAGCTGAAACTAAATAACAGCAAAACAAAGGTACCGGGAAGAACGCTAACATCACGACCAACGTTGACCTAAGAACGACATCCAAGATCAAAGTCGAAGGAGTTGAAGTACCTTTCTCAGAATCAGTAAAATATCTAGGAATTAATCTAGTGCCTAACTTATCCTGGGAAGTGGAAGTCAGACTAAGATCGAGGAAAATCTATAGAACACTGCATCAACTTAAAGCCACAAGACACATTCTTCCCAAGGGTATCCGAACATTGTTAATTTCAACTCTAATCTCTCCCATTCTTGACTACTGCAGCGCTGCAATTTACGACCTAACTAAGGATGAAGTGAATGTTCTTCAGAAGGCCTTTAATTCGTGTATAAGATTTACCAGTGACGTAAAAAGAACGGATCACATCACTCCTTACTTTACCTCTCTGGAATGGTTAAAAATAAATACAAGACGAAAATACTTCATGGCCACGCTCATTTACAAGATTCTTAATACTAATCATCCGCGATACCTTGCAGAACAACTCACTCTTCGGTCAAACAGTGCAACCAGAACCCTTAGAATGGATCCCTTAATTATCGATGTACCTTTCTGTAAATTGGACTTTAGGAAAGATACCTTTGTTGCAGAAGGCCCTAGAATTTGGAATTGGCTTTCTCTTGAAATTAGAATGGCACCTTCGGTCATTTAAAAAGATAGTCTACCAGCAACTATTACTCTTAGATGACAATATAGCTGACTAGATATTGTTATACCAATGACCAAGTTAAATATTTGAGTAACAGCGACATCCATAATAAATCTTGTCTAAGGTGTTTGGCATGATTTTTCTTTAGACCGCAATAGGGCGAATGCCGAGATTTTCGTAGAAAAGCAGCCATGGACTAACGACGCTTGTCCAGAGGACCCAAGAACGTTAAAGATCATCGTTCATCTCTCTTCTTTTACTTTTTGTTTATTTATTTTTATTTTTTGTTTTGTGTTATTTTTCTAAATTTTTTTTTGTGTTAATTAATTTAAGATGTTTGTAATAAATGCGCACAACTATGCTACTTAATTGAAATTGAAATTATAATATACAATGTATTTTTATATAAGTCCGCGCTTAAGAGGATATTCTCCTAGAGAGTTAATAAATGACACTACAAACAAAAACATTTTAAAAATATATCAGAACGCTCATATCAGTTATTATGATGTGGTTATAGTATTCTTATAATATAAAATTGAAAATCAAGAAAATTACTCTATTTAGGATACGACCGTTTATTCCTAAACGTTTAACTTTGTGACGATATATAGTGGTGTGTTCGGTATTGCGCCTGTTTTATATATTACCCTAAATTACAATGTAACTTCGTGAATTTTGTATTTAAAATATTGGATGCGAAATCATGTATAGTAAAATGATGGTACATTTATAACAGTAATTGATCGATACTATCACTCATCAACAATGAGGCAGTGGTTGATACTAATGCCAACGCTGATGAACAACCTACCCGTCCGTACTTTGTGTACATATATTTTGTGGATGTATTCTAATAATTATTTTAATATTAATATATTAATAAACTTTTTAAATAATCATGTAATGATTATAAAAGTTGAAAATTTTAAGTCAAATCATCTACTTTTATTTGAAATTCTTATTCACCAAATAAATATTTTTCATTTTATAAATTGCATCTCGATTTTACTTCTACCAGTAGTCCAATGAATCTATGAATGTTGATGTTTGTAAGATCAAAAGATAAATTCATAGGAAATGTATGAAAAATTTTCTAATACAATTTAAATGGAAATAACATCATACGCGAACCTTTTATGGTACACGCCGAGCAACATCGCAGACTTGTTTTATTTCTTCTAAGCCTTCAAAAGAATATATCCATACTTACAATACAAATAAAAATAGTATTCTTAGAAAAATTATTTTAATTACATTTATTTTTTTTTGTCGATAAATTGATAGTATCGTAATAAACTTACCAAGAGAGTGCTCTACCTTCGGGTCCTGGATTTGGCTCAAACATTGGGATAAGTTTTTGGGTGTAGAAATATAATGAAAGCTTAGATCCTAACGCTCAAAAAAACTAAAGTTCTCGACATTTTTAGGTTTATTTCGAAAAAAAGTCTTGAAAAAAGTCTCTTTAGAACGGTAGTCATTTAAAACTTTCCTAAGTTAAATGGCTACCGTTCTAAAAAGAGGCTTTTTTTCAAGACTTTTTTCGAAATAAACCTAAAAATGTTGAGAACTTTAGTTTTTTGAGCGTTAGGATCTAATATTGCAGCTTTCATTATATTTCTACATCCAAAAACTTATCCCAAAGTTTGAGCCAAATCCAGGACCCGAAGGTAGAGCACTCTCCTGGTTAGACATTTTCAATTAGATAAGTTTCAAGATTTCACCAATGCTTCGTTTCAAATATTTTAACATTCTAATTTCATAATACTTATAAAAAAATGTACATTATTTAACAATTTAATCGGTATACAAATTTGAAAGCTAAATTACTTTGCACGAAATTTAATATTTTTCTGATATTTTGCATGTTTTTTATTATTTATAAATAAGTTTTTATTACATGATAGCCAAGTTATATATTTCTTATAATCAATAGACACTCATACACTGAATCAGTTACAAACATTAATAATTGGAATATTTTATGATCTGATACAGAATTTAGTGTAAAAGCTTATTCTATACCTACACGGATAGTATTTTTCAGTAAAAATTACCGTGAAATTCATGGTAATCGAGGAACATGTCAGATTTCAATAATTGTTGCCGTGAATCACGGTAGAACTTACCTACTTGTCGGTAATTTTTACCGTGACGATACAGTAAAAATTACCATGATTCACGGTAAAAATTATTGGAGTCTCACATGTGCGTCGATTACCATGAATTTCACGGTAATTTTTACTGAAAAATTCTATCCGTGTACAGATATTAATACTGCATGTTGTCTTATTTTTGTGTGCCTGTCTATGTAAAACTGACGATTAGAAACGAAAGCAATGCCGTATCTTCCCGGTCTTTTAAATCCATACTTCAATAGTAATTAGTACAAGATTGAAAATTTAATAATTTGTTTTTTTGCTTCATTTGAAGATCAATCGCTGTGGAATGGGAATGATCCTTCAGGCTTCGTCTATACTTCACGAAAAAATATGTAATTATACACTGAGAAAAAATTCTAGAAATAATTATAAAACGATTCAGTAAAAATTACCATACTGTACACGCAATTTTACCACAGGATGATAAAAGTGGCCTATTTACTAGAATTCTAATAATTTTTACAGTTTGACTAAGAAAAACCACAAGAAAGTATAGTAAAATTTAACATAATTAAGTTGGAAAAATTATTAGACAGTGTAGTAAAAATCACAAGTCATAAATTTTACCTGTCAAATTGGTAAATATTCTTAGATTGTATAAGAATTTTTCCCATACAGTTGGTAGAATTTACAAGAAAGTATGGTAATTTTTAGGGTATATATAGCAATGTTTAGCGCTGCGCATGCACGCTACAAACACAACCCGAGGCGTCCGTATCATAACCTGCAATGCTGTAGCCCTAATAAATTACTTAAAACAATATTAGTATAAATAACTTCCAACAACTCTCGTATAAGTTATTAAATAATTAATTTAAAAAATAATCTATGTATTCATTATAAAATTACTTTAAAAACACGTAAAGAATAAATTCATTTTAGGAGTATCGATATAGTGTAACATATAACGGCGATTCGGATTATTACACGCAGTCGGTAAGACGTAAGTCTTTCAATTAGGAAACTCAGGTTCGATTCCCGGTCCCGGCTGAAGTTTTTTTCATCGTTAATATTTATCTATTTAATTATTTCTTAATATTTATGTGTTATCTTGTAGAGAGTATAAAATAATTGTCTAAAATAAATTTTTTTCTGTATTTTTCGGGTACTTATAAAAATTACCATACTGACTATTACAAATTACAAGATTGATATCCTGTCGTCAGATTGCGAGTGCAGTATGGTAATTTTTACCGAATGGTTATATTCCTAACTTTTTTTCTCAGTGATATAAATCTAATTTTAAAGGATTAAAATTAAAACAAAATTTGATCATTGTATAATCATCAAATAAGTTAGGATTATCATATAAATAGATACAACTTTCTCGCATTTTTGTAAAAAAGTTTTTTTATTTTATAAAAATTACGCGATTTCAAATGATTTTTTGTCGATACCAGTGTACTTATCATCAAAGATTATTTTTGCTTGTCCTACTTTTTACTTGAAGAATAAACGACATATTTTATAGCTTGGAAAATTATACTTGTAGTTAATACAGCATGACTTTTTATGGGATAATATAAGAATAGACGTGATATAAAAATGTTCTCCAATCTACAAAACGCTCATACTCGTATTTTATTTTAATATTAGTATATATAAACGTCAAAAAAATAATTTATATAAATACCAAAAAGTTTTTTCATTCTTTAAACAAGCAAAAAATTTAAGCAGGAGTACAGCAAGAAGAATATGGAAATATCGTTTTTTTAACAAATTGTTGATGTTGGGAAATAAATTTCAATTACTGATGAGTTTTTTACGCGAAAATTAATAAGAATTAATAAAAAATTTTACTAGTCTTCGGCATCACATAGTGACACTCTTCAAAACTATTTTTTCTTTTTATTTGAACTCCCTACTCGGATTAAATATAATACTATGTCTTCTAAAACGACTTCCGTTTAATCTTCAAAGCTTGCGCGTTCGAATGACTCTAAACAAAAGTATAATTACGATATATCCTCGCTCTACTTAATGCGAAATCCGATTCCTCGTATGTAACAAGCGCATCACGAGACTCTCGTGAATGAGATATTGGCGTATCGAACCAAAGAGAAATCTCTCTTCTCAGGCCTTAATTACCTAAGTATTTCCTTGTATCCCTTATCGGAGCGCGCAGAAAGCACGCGTCGCCTCGTTTTACTTTGCGAACATGCAACTTGCACCCAGATACCTTACCGCATGTACCTATATATAATAATTTTTTTTCGACTTGTTCACACACGCAGCACAATCATTTCAAGGTCAGTAAGAGAGGCGGCAATTTAGCAATTTTGTCACGCAGCAGCTAGCTGCTCGTCTTCTTTTCGGCGCTCGCCACATTTATGTACTTATCTGACTTGCGAAAAGTTACCATATTATTATTTTTACTTTGTACGCACGCAGTTAAGAACGCGCGATGTTGCCATATACTGGAACATGGAGAAACGAGAATCATGACTACACGTAATTGGTCTTCCAGTCATTAACATCAGTTTTTATAGCTAAGTCATTGAGTTGGTTTCACACACGTGGCAAGTTGATTGTGAAAAGATTATATGTTTTCTTACAAGCGTATTTAAAAATACCAATTCTTTTAATATTATTCGACTATTTTTATCATTGACATTTGTTATAAAGTGTGATAAATTGCAAAGTTAATTTTGTTTATTATAGTTATCATATCAATAATAATAGAGTTACACGTGAATGTATTATGAACAAAAATAAAAAGTAGTGTTACGCATATAATTTTTACTCATTATCAGTACAAAAATATCCGATGGGCATAATCATTAATTTTTTTCACTCCACAAAAACAAAAAAAAAAAAAATGCAATTAAGTTAGAAAAATAGACAAGGAAAAAATCTCATTGAATTAATTTAATCAATCGTTGAATTCATGAAATAATCACTCGATGTAAATCAATATTTTTGTTTAAAAAAATATATTTGATTGTCCATATTCAAATGCTTTTTTTCAGTACAGCAGATTAATGGAGCATAATTTTTCGATTTATTGCAGTACGGCAGACGAAACATCGAGCAGGTGAAGAAGCGCAATGGACACTGGACGGTCGAGGGCGAGGAGAGCGAGGACGAGGGTGGAGGATCGACGAGCCTGGAGAACCAGAAGAACAGGCCCGCAGGCGAGAAAAAGATGAAGAACGGGGCGATCGGCAACTCGGTGATCGCCCGCTCAAAGGACCTCATCCTCGTGCCCGAGCCCGAGATGAATCACAAGGACGCCGATGCCGATGACGACAACGACGACAACAAGGACAACTCGCTGCTCAGTACAACTAGAGAGGTGAGTCGCGCTTCTATACTCATTTTTTTTCCCTCTTCCTCTCTTTCATATGTGTATATCAATGTTTTCTTTTCAGACTGACTTATCTAGGAAGAAATCATTCGAAACGCTCAAGAGAGAGTTTGAGCTTGCTATATGTTTGGATTACGTTCGAGCTGGTATCGAAGCTATTATAGAGGATGATGTGACTTCCAGGTTCGAGGCTGAGGAACTTAAGGTGATTATCCATAAATTTGTCAATGTTACACTGTTGTAACTAAGTTTTACATTCTTTATTTATTCATTGACAGAACTGGAATCTTTTAACGCGAACAAATAGACGTTACGAGTTTATTTCATGGAAACTGACCGTCATCTGGGTGTGCGGTTTCTTCATGAGATATTGCTTCCTCCTGCCTTTACGAATTTTCATCTGCTTCGTCGGTGTAAGTATTTCATCAATTTCCCATTTTAAAAATGTAATATCTAAAGATTTCGGCTTAGTATCACACAGATCGTTTTTATAACGTCTAAAGGTAAATTTGAATTAATATACTTGTAAATTCGAAGTAAACAAATATTAACATAACTAGAAAGAGTTTCAGTCGAATGAATAATATAATTTTAATAAATGTGATATATAGTATTTTCAATTTTGTAATAATATTATAATAATTATTACAGATTATTATTTTTATTAAGTTTAAACCAACAATAAGATTGTACAATGATTTTTTATTTGCTGGTTACTAACACGACAATGGTCTAGTTGTAAATAATTTTAGTTAGTCATCAAATTAATTGTAAATAAAGTTATTGTGTTGAATAAATTAATAACGTATCGGTTTCATAGGTTATATATCTCATATTATCGACGTCCACCATTGGTTTCTTGCCAAGTGGCTCGCTGAAGCGCTGGTTGAACGATCACGCGTCTCGTATATTCTTTCGAATAATGTCGAGATCGCTGTCGAGTTTAATAGCTATTCACAATCCAGAAAATAAACCTAAACCGGGCGGACTTTGCGTATCGAATCACACCTCGACTATCGACGTGTGCATCTTGTCTACGGAAACAACTTTTTCTTTGGTAAAATTTAACTTGAACAAAATGCCATCAAACGAGAGTTTACGTCTGCCGTATAATATTGTCGTTGTCTATAGCCTAATTATGTGGTGGCGGAATTTGTATTGGCAGTATATTTAAATCATAACTAAAATACATATTATGTATAAACAACTAATATTAAATTATTAGTTACTGGTGAATGGTACTAATAATTCGAGACTTTTAAACGTGTAAAATAATCATTTGACAAAAGTTTTACGTCGAACAATTAATGAATATTGATTTTTTTACGGCAGGGAGCTCCACCTCAATCTATTTATGACATACGCGAGTATAGCCGAAATCGTGTAAAAAATTCAAAATCTCCTGATAACATCAGTTTCAGCTATCTATTCAGTAATAGACAAATAATGTCTCTTATATGGTTTATTGATAAAAAGTTTCCATTTTCGTATACTATTACCTTTATTAAAATATTTTTAAAGAAAATTCTGGTGTAATTATATTGTTATAGTTAGAAAATGCTTTGAAAGTTAAAATACTTGTGTCATAATTGTATATAAAAAAATTGTGTTATAACGCGCTATTTAACAACGGCCTTGTAACGTAATATAGCCTTAGTAAATGAGCGACGATGAAGATGCGAAGTAAGCGATAATAAAGGTTCTGATGCCCACGAAAGAGAGGCACACACGTATAAAAATATACATGTATACAGAAACAGGCTACATCGTTGGAGTGTAAACAGTCGGAGGGCTTCCTCTTGTTTTGTGACGCAGGTGATGTGGCTGACGTTTTGCACGGCGATCGTCGGCTACGTACCGGACGCGCCGTTCAAGCGCTGGCTGAATCAGCGGGTATTGATAATGTGCTTCGCCGTGCTATCGAGCGCCTTGTCCTCGGTCATTACCTATCACAATCCCGAGAACAGGCCGAAGACCGGCATCTGCGTAGCCAATCACACCTCGCCTATCGACGCCCTCGTACTTATGTGTGACAATTGCTATTCCCTGGTACGCTTCCGTTCATGCTTATACGTCATTATTCTATAGTTTTTTCTTATCCTCTCTATTTCTTTCAGCATGATTTTCATTAGCTTTCATTTAGCTTATCTTTCATTGTGTAATAATAGATTCTCTTAAAATAAGTATAAATAAATGTAAAGCTTTGTTAAAAATGTTAATGTGTGTACTTGTATGTGGTATTCTGTATTTTATATTATAAGTATATAAGTTATAAATGAATACTAGTTAATTCATGTATCAATGAAAGCGGCTTTATCGACTAACTATTTTGCAAAAGACTTGCCAATGAAACTTGTTTTGTAAATTATTTCCTTATGACTTTTGCACTCTTAGATTATTAACAATAAACATTGCAACGTCATGACTTAAATACGTGATCTATCTCTCTAGAAACTATAACAATAATGAATTTCTTCTTCCTCAAATTAAAAAAATTTTTTTGTTAATTAAAATTTTTTAAAAGTCTGTTGAATCAATTTGCTTTCTACTTTTCTTTAATCATTTACTTTAGCTATAATTGTATTTTCTGTCTTTTTTTATACTGTCATTATGTAATTAATACCACTGTATCAATTTAATTAAAAAAATTGTCATAAAATGAGTATTTAACGAATTTTATAGATAGGTCAAAGGCACGGTGGATTTCTGGGCATTTTGCAGAGAGCTCTGGCACGGGCGTCTCCGCACATCTGGTTTGAACGATCAGAGGTCAAGGACAGAGAGGCTGTGACAAAGAGGTAGTCCGTCATACTCACGAATATATTCTTTACAAACTGATAAAAGATCCTTCAAGTTTAGAATCGTGGGCTTTGTTGCAGGTTGAAGATGCATATTTCCGACCCAAAAAATCCTCCAATACTGATTTTTCCCGAAGGAACTTGTATCAACAATACCTCGGTTATGCAATTTAAAAAGGGTAGCTTCGAAGTTGGCGGCGTTATTTATCCTGTTGCAATAAAGGTAAAGCATTGTGTATCACTGATACACTCATACTTACTTGAGCAAAATAAATATTAGTTTTCATATCAAGGACATAAAGTAAAACTTTCTCCGAGTATTGCGTGATTACACGAGCGTGTAAAGTCGAACCCTCGAGACGTGAACAATATTTTATTCCCGACTCCACTGTAATAGTGGTACAATAGTAACTTATTTTATAACTTTGTCTTATTTTTTACATTTATGATCAATTTAATTGTAACTATCTAAACTATAACAATACATAAATACTTTTTGCGATTTGCCAATGCTGCCGCATATTTGAAAATGAGTTTTATAAAGTCCTACTATCCAAGTCAACAAAGTGGCGACAGTGGAGCTGGAAATAAAGTACTAAATGTAACTCGGAAGTAAAGTTAATCATTCCTTTGGGTGATCATTGTCCTCATTTCATTTTGCTCACGCGGGAAGTGAATCCACTTATATCCAAAATTCAATAATTTTCAAGAAAAACACTAGAATATATTAATTGTTCATTGAGAACTGAAAAAAAATATAATAACTGTTACAGTATGATCCACGATTTGGAGATGCTTTTTGGAACAGCAGTAGGTATTCTATGCTCCAGTATTTGTACATGATGATGTCAAGCTGGGCAATCGTTTGTGATGTTTGGTACCTGCCTCCAATGTACAGGAGGGAAGATGAGAGTGCTATAGATTTCGCGAATAGAGTTAAAGCAGTGATTGCAACGCAAGGCGGGCTCGTCGATCTTCAATGGTATTTATTTCACTATTTATGTTTTATACCAATAATATTTAATTTGCATAACTAAAAAATTTTCTTTATTGTAGGGATGGGCAACTCAAGAGAATGAAGCCTAAGAAGGAATGGCGAGAAAAGCAGCAAGAAGAATTCAGTAAAAGATTGAAAGTTGAATAAATTATCAAGTTATGCAGTTTTTGTCATAATCTTCTAAAAATACTGCTACAACGCTTCGATTTCGAAGCTTGTTCAATTTGACTGCTTGTCAGTTCATTTCAACAGACATTAATCAAGAATTTTCACATGCGTAAACATTGAAAAAAGACTTGAAACTGTGAAAATATTTGTGAATGTAATGATTGAATTAGTGTGAGAGATTGACTATGCAGTGCACGTATTTCTTGACTGTTTGAACGAGTGTGTTTTTTAAGGATAAAAATGTTTTGAAAGTTTTTTAAGCATGCTTTAGGATTATTTATGAAAACTTATGAAGTCTATGGAAACATTAAGGATTTTTTTATTAATTCTTACTTATTTGTAAAGATTTCTTGAGTAATCTGAATCTTTCTTGAAAGTTTTTTTTTAAAAGTATTAGCTAATAAACTGTTTTTCTATTTATTTGGCATTGGGGAACTTTAATTTTCTTTTAGTTTTAATGGTCTTTTAAAGCTTTCCAATGCTATTTTTTGTTACCATTACAGCCAAAAATCACTTTTTACAGGTGTTCTACTTTTTATAACAAATGGAAGCGTAAGATTTTTGCGCATCAAACGTAAATACATCGCGTTTGTTTATTAGTTCGTTTGATATTAGAAATAATTAAATAATTAGGTTTTATGCTATTTTGTAAGAAAAAATGAAAAACAAGCACACACAAACATACACATTAACTCGTATATTTTTTAAAACTAAACTATCAAGATATATTTTTATAGTAGTTTTAGTCATAGTGCTTGTGTCAAACATGAATTAAAAAAAAAAATAGAATTTCGATGTTACTACGTTGTGATACGTAAAACAACATACTAGTCACAGTCTATTTCATTCATTTTTTCAATTATTTCAATTGATTTCTTTGATAAGTATTTTACTTAACTTTTTTTGGATCAGCAAATGTCTAATGTAACAGAAATAATACTCAATGAGTTGCAGACTTTGTTTAATGAAAGTTTATGGCTCAAATACTGTAAAAGTAAAAATATTGAAAAATAATGCCACAATAAAGTATTGCAATATTGTCCACAATTTTTATTAGCACTGCTAATGGTTTTGTACTGATCGGCGAGCATAATAAAGAGAGACTGTTAATTCAACTTTTGTAATATTTTTATTACCTTAATATTTAATATTAACAAAACTTAAAATTATATTATTAATTAATTTTATCTAATTTTCAATTTTTTCTTTATTTGGCTCTATTTTTTCTGAAGCTTCTTCAAGTTTTTGTTCTTTAAATAATCTGATAATTTCTTCTGTAGCTGTTGGTTTGTTCTTAATACAAGCCCCAACTTCTTTCTGTTATGTTAAAAAATAACAATATTAAAATTACATTCAACAAAATATTTGACAACTTTAAAACTTACATCTGGGAATTCAATAATATTTAATTTAGGATCCCTGAATGTGAAAGGTGTCCAAGGACCTTGAATAGAAGGAAATTCTGTATGCCAGTGTTTGCGTATTCTTAAAGTAGAACCATTGAAAGACTGGGTTTTTACAAGTTCCATATATTTTACTACATCATCGTAAGTAAATTTACGACATGGAATCCAGTGATATTCTCCATTAACTGAATGAAACATATTAAAATAAATTAATAAGAAATTTAAAACTTTGAAAAGGAACATTTAATGATCAAAAGATTTCTTACGGTATTCTGCTTTGATAACAGGAGATCTATGCCTTCTTGGTTTAACGTAAACAACCACCCCAGGATTTTCTTTAGCATAATTTACAAGATCGTTTTCAATAAAGTCACTAAAATGTCACAATAATAAATTAGTCCTTATAGATTACTTAATCAAAGAATAACTGATAATGAATTAATCCTTCTTAATCTCAACCTCTGTTATGACACTATTTATCGTAAGTATTAATAATATAGAACTATAAGCATTAATTTTTTTTTCAATTTAAATAGATAAAAGAAAGTAGTTGTACAACAAAATAAATAATAAAAATGAAACAGATGTTTTTCAATTGGTATTTTTTACAGTTCTTTTACATATTTATAAAAAACCTTTTCATACTGTAAACAATGTGTAATGGAGTATTGTTCTAATTTCAATTTACAATTGATTCTTGGTAAATTGAAAAGAGTTAAAAATTAATAATATGAATATTACTAAACTAAAAAAATGTCGAAAGATTTATAGATAGTAAAATTGTACATTATTTCAAAACTATTTTTCATAAGTATTGATATACAGAATTTACCGAGTGTACAATAATTAATATTACGTTTTCAAACGAATATATGTATAGTACATAAATTAATTATAAAAAGATCAATTAATTTTATAAGTCGGTGTATAGAGTAATTAATAGAAGTTTATATTAAGAATATCACAAATGAAAACAATAGTATAGCATACATTAGCAGAAACTTACCGCATGCCACGACTGGCACCATGACTTTTACAAAATTTCAATGTAACTCTTTGCAATTGCCCTATGTAGCGACCAATTCCATTTGATAGTGGAGCGCGTGCAAATCCAGATTTTAAGAAAAGCTGTGAATTAGACATTTTGCAAGAAAGCAAAACTTTGTAGCTCCGAAACTCCAAGAGTGTTCTTGGTTATGTTAGTTACGTCGTCTGTTCCAATCTACCTTCCCCCACCACTGTGCATTAGTGAATTAGTGATACCGGCACGACGGTCTACGTCTACGTCATACACGAAATACAACAAACTATTGCGGTCACACATGGTCACAATTATTGAAGGTCTGTTACGCTCCGTTTTATCATAGTTTCATTAGATATAAGAAGCCGGCAGTTTGCGCAGTTAGCGCTGCTCTGCTCCGAAATTTTAAGTCCCATCTTTCCGAGCATATATAATTTCGCAATTTCCTCCAGAGTTCAAGTATAAAAAACATACAGCGAGCGAACAGTGTTTCGCTTGATTAAACAGTGTAAATACGTTTCTTCGTAGCTTTGTTTTGCGACGCACGTGTAAAATGCCAGGAAAGGTGACCGCGAAGATCGGCCCGTCGATCTTGAATGCCGACTTGTCGCAGCTGGGCAATGAGTCCCAACGACTCCTGGACTGCGGAGCCGACTATCTTCACCTCGACGTCATGGACGGGCACTTTGTTCCTAACCTTACGTTTGGCCACCCACTGGTCAAGTGCCTAAGGTCTAAGGTCAAGGATGCATTCTTTGAGACCCACATGATGGTCTCGAAACCTGAGCAAGTAATTAACGATTCAAATGTTCTTAGATCGTATTGTTTTTAAATTGCTAATGTTTGATCGTATCGTGATGATTCAGGGAATTTTTTTTGTGAATTCTATTTTTTGCGTATTTTTTTATAAGGCCTACGAAATTAAATTTTTTACTTAATAAATTAAATGAGTTTATTTAGATAGTAAAATCCTATTTATATTTTATATACCATAAACATAACAAACTTTAGTCTTTTTTAAAGAAAAGATGATAATAAAGAAATAGAATAAAAATATTCTATATGAATGGATACAAGCCATAATTTCTAATGTCTTAGTTACACAAACAGTAAATATATTGATTAATTATTGATTAAAAATTAAACTTTTCTTATAAAAGAAGTGTCAATATTTAGTTGTACTATTGAATTTCTATAATTAAAATATTTATTAAAAGATGTAACATTTTAGTGGATTGAACCAATGGCAGATGCTGGTGTAGATCAGTACACTTTTCATGTTGAACCTGTCAAAGATGTGCCACTACTTTGTCGTAAAGTTCGAGAAGCTGGTATGAAGGTAATACATACACTAGTTTAAATTTCTGTACAATAATATTTTAAAAATCTTATTAATTAATTTTGTAAACATTTTTGAAGGTTGGTATAGCTTTAAAACCAGGAACACCTGTTGACATTGTTACAGAATATGTTGATTTAGCTGATATGGTTCTAGTGATGACAGTAGAACCAGGTTTTGGAGGACAAAAGTTTATGGAAAATATGATGAGCAAAGTTTCTTGGTTAAGACAAAATTATCCTGAATTAGATATTGAAGTAGATGGAGGAGTTGGTCCAAGTACTATCAATGCATGTGCTGAAGTAAGTTTATGTATTTTAATGTTATATAATTTGTAAAATTTTAGTTTTTAAATTTAACTGTTTTTCAAATATTTTTAGGCTGGAGCAAATATGATTGTTTCTGGTACTGCTGTAATAAATTCAATTGATCCAGCTAAAGTTATTAAAGATATGAAAAGTACAGTAAACAATGCTTTAGAAAAGTAATATTAAAATTTTAATTGTTAAATATATTTTGTACAAGATTTATTAAAAATTTATTTTTACAATACATCTTAAAATTAATTTGAACTATTTGAATCATCTGTACCTGATGTTTGTTTTTCATTAGATAAGCTATTATGAGATTTTAATATTTCATGTTCATGATCAAATTGTGGATGATCTATAGGTGGACAATCTGGATTTAATTTTGTCCGGAGTTCTGCTAATGATAATAGTACAGCTTCTTCTGTTCTAATTGTTCTTGAACCTTGTTGTGGACATGTATTTAAATACATATTAAAAACTAATGATGCATCATCAATGTCAAGATTGGAATCAGTTTCAATAGCTTCTTCTATACCCAACAAACCACCAAAAACTATTAATGCATGTTTATATTTTATACTTTTTGGAGTTATATCGTCAACTAGTGTTCCTTTATCTGAAGTTCCAATAGAAACATCATAACCCTCAGGATATGGACATTTTGTAAAAATATCTGAAAGACTAGAGGCTAATCTTACAGTATACCCCCAGTAAATTCCAGTTTCTGCTCTAGGTAAAGAAGGGGGTACAATAATGCCTTTCAATTTTTTTTCATTATCTTGTTTTTCTGGTATTTTAACTGTTACCCTTAAACCAGCTGTTAAAACTTTGTCAACTCTCACATCATTTAGTAGTCCAACATTCACCTAAAAATTTTTCTGGTATTATAACAGTGAATATTAAAATACTTTAAATAATATTTTGGCTGATGCTATTCGTACGACAGATTTCCTAACCTCAAAATGTTCGACATATATCAATAGACGAAAGCCGTACACTT
>JAYJLV010000056.1:4939461-4982993 GCA_036873485.1 Torymus texanus
ATGGCTAGTAAAACTGGCTAATTAATCGCTTGAATGAAACGATTTTTTCCCATTATATGCCCATTTCTTAGATTGACATAGTAACAATAAATATTCGTATTTGATTTACTTACTAATTTTATCTTTTATGAAAGAGCATTAAAGGTCATTGAATGGCTTACCTAAATTAAAATAAATAGCATTAACTAATAAATCATTTGCTGTACTCATTCTATGAATAATTCAGCCAAACTTTTGTTTCTCCATCTGATTCTGTCTCTCTTACTCCTTGTCATAATAGCAAGCCTTTTGCTAGTCATTTACAGGCTAAAGAACTGATCAGTTTTAATACCTTTAAAATACTGAAGAACAAGATTGTGCTTGTCTTCGAAAAACTCGGTCTATTTTTCAATCCATTAAATGGCCAAATAATGGGAGAAAAAGCGTTTCATCGCGAGCTAGAAACTAGACAAGAAAAGTTCCCAATTTATAGCCAGTACTAGTAAAAATGGTCATTTATTAGCTATAAAATAGTTTCGATTTCCACCAATATATGTAAGTGTGTTCAGTTGAACAAGAAACTATTAATTTACTTAAAAAAAAATACGTTTTATGTATAAAATGACCTTGTAACGCTGCAAGTATTAGTCATAAAATAAGAAATATTGGTACGTCAGGGGCTTAAAACAAATGTTATCGAGTGTAGGCGGCGAAGGGGCTAAGCCCTCACGAGTCTAACACGTGTGCGTTTTCTCGCAGACGGCAACTGATTGTTCCGTCGGAGTTGAGCAAAGAATATCTGAAGAATAAAAATAGGACTTTAATATTAAACCTTTTATTGCAAAAAAAGTTAATTAAAACCTACATACAGACCTCCACATGAGCACGTATACATATACATCTAATCTAAATATACACTACCACTCAAAAGTATAAGCTCACTTACTAAAAAAAATCAAAATTGTAAAAGTTTTATATTTCAGAAACTATACTACATAAAAGACTTCTGCGCCTCTCATTTTGAAGCTCTTGTAATACGGTCCTTTCAAAGACCGTTGAACAAATTTCTTTTCCCCATACATATTGTCTCTTCTGCGCATGTTTGAAATTGTAAAATTTTGAAAAATTTAAAGTGCAAATTTAATTGCTTACATGGCAGCCGGAAATTAATATATCGTTATAAACTCAACGCCAATTGAAAGGTAATTGCAAAAGCTTTAAAATGAGATACGGAGCGTTATTTTAAACTAATTTTTTACAAAGTTATAGTTATTTTTGTGAAAAATCACAATTTTTTAAAAATCTCCTCTATTTAAAAATCTATGCAGTCTACAAAAAAATTATAAAGATAAAAATGCCTTTTTGGATAGAGAATCAAGTTATAATATTTTTAACAAAAAAAAATTTTTTCAATTTTTTGATGGTTTTTTTTTAATCAATAATATATAATAAAATGTAATAATATATAAATAATCATTATTTTAACAGTCTTAAATTGGATTGCGTGGCATTGTAAGATTTCGTGGTAGACTTTTTATATTTAATAAGAATTAAAGTAGCCTTTTTTGCATTTTTATAACAATTAAAGTAATTCCCTTTGAAATTAAATTTAAAGTAATTTTTACTATATTTAACATTTTTAATTTTTAAATCAATGACTTTGAAGATTAAAATTATCGTTTTCGACGATACATTACATATTATATACATTATTGGTTAAAAAAAAAACGATCCAAAAATTGAAAAAATTTTTTTTTGTTTAAAGTATTATAACTTGATTCTAAAAAATTCTTTTTTCCTCTATCATTTTTTTGTAGAGTGCATAGATTTTTGAATAGAGGAGATTTTTAAAAAATTGTGATTTTTCACAAAAATAGCTATAACTTTGTAAAAAATTAGTTTAAAATAACGCTCCGTATCTCATTTTAAAGCTTTTGCAATTACCTTTCAACTGGCGTTGAGTTTATAACGATATATTAATTTCCGGCTGCCATGTAAGCAATTAAATTTGCACTTAAAATTTTTCAAAATTTTGCAATTTCAAGCATGCGCAGAAGAGACAATATAAAAAAAAATTTGTTTAACGGTCTTTGAAAGGGTATTACAAGAGCTTCAAAATGAGAGGCGCAGAAGTCTTTTATGTCGTACAGTTTCTGAAATATAAAACTTTTAAAATGTTGATTTTTTTTAAGTAAGGGAGCTTAAACTTTTAAGCGGTAGTGTGTGTTTGTGTTTGTTATTGATATTGTAAATAAAATTACCATATATATGCCAAAATAAAAATATTAAATACTAACATTTATTTATAAAAGAAAAATTAAATATAATTATTTAAACATTTCAATAATTAATTTGACAAATTTTTTATACTTTATTGTCGCACAATTTACATAAATACTATATTCATATTCACAATAACTTTTTAATGAAAGATAAATTAAATTATACTAGTGCGGCTTCAAACTAGAATGAAACATGACAATTAATATAATTAAATACACTTTACAGTATTTAAGTAGTTGCGGAAGATCTGAAATTGAACTTTTGACTTAAAATAGTTTACTTAAAATATAATTTACACAATTTTGTAATATTAATGTTGATAGTAAAATGAGTTTTTATTTATTTAGATCGTCGACTTTTTTGAGAGTTTTTCAAACTATTCTTTATTTTTTAAAATAACGTTTGATACGCTATTTTTTCTGGCGTCTGAGATTTAATTTTTGTGTACATATACAGAATAAATTACCTTCATGTTTATAATGTAAATTTAGTTTGTTAAGGGTAAAAAGAAAACAAAAGATGTGATCGCTTTTATATATGAAAAGGACATAAGTATATGCTACGTGTGCGACCCTTCCCAATGCTCGCTATAAACGATACACGGCTATATATTTATTAAATGAAAATACCTTTGTTTACATGGTGGGTATAAGTAAGGGATACGCGACGGAATATTTTCCTACCATTTGTACATATAAGTAACATTTGAGTATACAAATTAGACTCATCCACATCATAGAATGGAAATTTTGAGAACCCTGTATAACGTTTCTATTATACAACCCATTAGCATCAGTATTTTCATTTTCTTTATTTACATAGTCTGAGAAATTGTGTAATAAATGATAATGGAAATCTGTATTGAATATCTGAAACTTACAATCCACAAACATATTATTTTCTGTAACGTTATTAAATTGTACGTGGTTATTAATGTGAGCTGATATTGAAAAAACAGTCGATAATGAGTATTATGTTCCTCTGTATAAGTTTCAAAGTAGTGCACCGTATTGTGTTGTCCAGATGTAAAAGATTAATAATTTAAGCATACGCAGACTGCGCACTTTGTATGTAGCTAGAATAAAAAAGAACATTCAACATTATTGTTAAATATCAATTTAAAAATAAATTATGTGTAATGGTTCGAATACGTATATTTGTTGAGTAATGAAAAAATACATTTAAATATATATACAAAACGTATCCATGTCTTAAAGATCTACGCGTCTACGCCTGTTATAATGTTTTGAACTAATATATTCTCTTGGGAAATTCATACGACGTCGCAAACTTGTATATCTGTAGTGGTTAAATTCCATCGGGAAATCCAGTGTATGCACCAGTTCGGTCGTCTAGTGATCGCCAGCTCCCTGGTACACATCTGCTGATAACAAGACAACCATTCTTGTCGGTTATGGACTCAATCGATAATCTACACAGCGGTATAATATTCAATTGTAACGAAATGATACTCATTATTCAGAAAGATAAAAAAAGAATTTGCTTGCACATTTCCTTTAATAACAGAACTATTTTCAGTGAATTTTTTAAACATTTTCTTATTATCTATTGTAAAAATATATTTGAACATAAAGTATCGATTCTGTTAAAAAGAAAGAATAGTTCAATCTTAAGTTTAAAATTTATAGCTTATAATTTTACCATTCTTCAGTTCTTTATTAAAGTACTAAATTTAGAACGAAAAATAAAATTTTTCGAAGCGCAGAAGAATTTTACCTACAATAAGAATGATATACAATATATCGTCTTTATAAAAGTCCCTGTTTACGTATGTTAAAGTTATAAAGTGCTTGAACGTTGCCGACGACGAAATTTGAAATTCAAAATTCATACGGAATTCTCGGTACCTACTGCAGACCCCATCAACGAAAAATATGATGATGTGATATATTTTCAAGGAATCGTACATTTGAAATTTATTTTTGATATAATAACTATAAAAAAATCATTATAATTTTCTACATTTCAATTACTCTCAAATAAAAAAAAATTAGTTATGAGTAAAAAAAAATAAAGTTATGTTTGAAAATAGAGAAGCTAATTCTGCAGTAAAAACACAGTTACATTAAAGCTAAAATACTACAATTTTTTCATATCTTTTGATTGAATGTATACATGAAAATAAAATTTTTCAATATTCAAGTTACAAAAATAAAAAGAAATACAGATTCTTATCAAGGGATTCGATTGACTTTTTTAAACAAAGCTAGCATTGGTTGTTTTTACTAAAAAGTGAAATAGTTTCCAGCGAGTACGCTCTCTACAGAATAATTAAAGTTTGTAACTGTAAAAGGATGTTTCATAGAATCCTTCCAATCACTATATTGGAAGTCGATAAATGATTCTTGCAATCTAAAAATTCTTTCTTTCACTTTGTAACCATGAAAAATATTTGCACACAAAGGTATGGTGCTTTGACTTACAACATTTTTTCTTTCTGTTATTGGAACATTTTTGGGAAGGATAAAGGTTTAGTGAATGGTTAGTAGCGAAATGAAATTACAAAGCGTATAAGCTTTTATTAATCGGTTTTATTACACGTTAATTACCACTTACAGTAGATCTAGTGTGTAAGTCAAGTAATCGTAATAATCAATACACGTTACAGCATTAATGCATGGTTCAGAGTGGCCTCTCTCCGGTTTTAGCGATTAAAGGACCTGAACAAAAACAATATAACGGCTTTGCACGAATCCAAGATTGTAGTAACATACAAATAAATACACGAACTTACTTTTTACTTTAGAGCATAGAGAATCGGAGATTCTTTCACAGTGACAATTTGTTTATTTGTTCCTTATAAGTTTGTTCTTGTTTGTCATAGTTTCATTTTTTTACCCTCTTACTTTCTCCTGTATCTCCCCTCTTTGGTGAATTCCGTCGCGCCCTCATTAAATGCGTGTAGTAACGTTGTTTATATTAAATTGATTTATGCATATCTGTATATATTTATATATAACTATTTATATATATAAGTGATCATATTCTCTTTTACAATTTCCATTATCTCTTTCTTCATCTCTCTTTGCGTTCAGCCGTCTGCTTCTCAGCACGCTTAATTCTCTACAGACTCGGAGAGTCCCGCGGGAGAGACGCTCTCCACACTCGCTCGCGTGGGTCTTGCAAAACAATTGCCCTTATCTTCTCGCGCTACACCTCGTTTCGCACATAGCACATTGAGAGCTCCGCGTCTCTCGCGCGAAATCCCAGTCCCCGATGCTTCACCTTTCTTCCTTCACCCTCCCCTTCTTCAATTTTCTCTATTTCTCTAACTCTCGCTCCCTCCTTCTCTCTCCCTCGCTCTCCTCCTCATTTCCTTTCTATCCCTCCTCCCGGTCTCTCGTAATAATTTTACACATGGTTTAATTTAATGTATACGGATTGCTGCAATCGATAACAAAATAAAACTATATATAATATTAAACGCTACAACAGTCAGCAAGCGAAACTGGTATTGTATATAATGACTCGCGATAAGAAAAATCCCGCCCGCACTTGTATGTCGTTCGTATGTGCGCTTCTCCTGCGCAGAGGACCTCTAATGAGTATATAAGTATACGCGCACACACGCTCTTTCTCTCGCTATAATAGTCTCGCGCGCGACTACTTCGTGCGTGATTTTTGTCAGCTCTTATCGCGAATAATAATCATCATTTATAACCGCCGCCGACGGTTCAGAGTCGGCGGTCTCATTATATTAATTTTACCGTTTCTCTCTCGAGATCAAAATTATACAAACGCCTCATCACGCTTATCGTTCGATAATGATTCATCGACTTATTTTTATTTTTTATTTTTTTCATTTTTATGTTTTTTTCTTTTTCATTTCATCATCAATAGACAATATATCTTCAAATTCTTTTTAAACGATTAACAAAAAAGTATTAGCTTGCGTTATAGCGCGAGCTGCACACTCCCTTTCGACTAGAAATTATACTGTTGAACTTTGAGCCACCCTCCGCCTCTGTCACGCGACCCGCCGGCCATTCGCAACGGCCTAATATTATATTGCACCATACTCCCAACTCGCCATCATTGTCAACGAATGGCCGACGAGTGCGAGCCTCTCTAGCCTCGGTTGTCGATGTCAAAGTTTCTCTCTTTCGACATTTGTCTTCGTCGTGGCGCGCAAAGTTTGATCGAGTTGGGCTGAACGATCGCGCGTGTCTTATGTGTCTGTGTGTGATTCTGTGACTATGTGACTGCACGGCTGTGTGAGTATATAGCTGTGCCGTTTCGGCTCTCGCTGTCTCTCTCTAAATATATAAAAATATCTACCGAGAAAAGAGCAGGGAGCGGCATGGCTGCATGAGCTTTCGTACCCGCGAAAAGCGGCGAGTCCGGTGTCGCTCAGCCGGCGCCGTATTTACACAGGGAAAGCGCCCGCGAAACCACAACTGAAAACGCCGGATGACGCGCGTATCACCTCCGCCCCCCTTCGCGATTGAGCAGGTGTGTATAGGTGAGTTTTTTTTTTTAATGTAGGTGAATATTCCGCAGTGTCTGTGTGTTGGCTAGCTGTGTACAAACGTCAAGGAACAACGGGCTTTCGCACGGTCGGAGAGCTCTCGATAGCTTTTTACAAACTTTCTCTTTCTCTCTTTTATCCCACGACATGTGTTTTCCTCGCTCTCGATTCACTCACTCTTATGCCCAATTCTCTCGATTCGCTCGGATTTTGGTTTGCTTTAGTTTATATGCAAGCAACGATAGCGGCGCGTGCTCTACACCTAGAAACGTCAAGGGGAATGTATAATGTTTCTTTCCGAATACCAAAGCATACAAAGAGGGATTGTGTTTCTCTCTTTATTCTCGTATAATATATTAATGTCAATTTTTGGCTTTATTTCGTCTCCTCCTTTCTTACAACTTATTTGTTTTCATATTTTTTCCTCTTTTTTTTTCTTTTCCTCGTAGTTGAAAAGAGCGAAGGGCATATACCGCGTCTAATACAGTAGAATCAAATACGCGCGTGCGCCCTTTATTGCATTGAAACATTGTCCTTGTAGGTTAATGAGCGCAAGGCTCGCTGGCCTTGTCACTCGCTTCTATAATTCGTTACTCCCACTCTCTCTCTCTCGTTTACCTCCGTTCTCGCCCTAGCCTTGCGTCGCGCATGCGTTCCGCGTGAATCCTGCTCGCTAGTCGCGGTTAACAGAAAAGAAAATCGGAGCAGAAAGGAAGGTAAGAAGGAAGGAAGTAAAGAAGGAAGAAGACGGCGATGAAGGAGAGAAAGGAAGTGGACCAGCAGGCGAGTCGTCGTACAAATGTGCGCACGTGTGAAGAGTGTATGCCGCGGTGTGCCGAAAGTAAAGAAAAAACGACTCGGGAGAGACGGTCCTCTCTTCGGGAATGCTTTGTATACATTTGCACTATGTAGGTGCGGAATGCCTCGTGCGTATGCGCTACAGCTCGCGTCTTTGGCTGAGAGTGGTGGTGATGCTGGTGGTAGTGGCGGTGTAGTCTTTGGTCACCTAGTGCGCGGATCTGTCAGCGCAGAGTGCGGCCCGGCTCGCTCGACCGTGGACACGTTTCCAGGGGAAACGCCCGGTGAGCTCCGGTGCCCTGAGAGCGCGATGAAGCCTAGCAGCATCTTCAGTCAGCTCGCAGTCATCGTCGTCGTCGTCGTCCTCGTCGTTGCCGTGTAGTGGTAGTGGTGGTGGTGGCGGTGTTGGTCGTCGTCACTCGAAAACAATCGGAAAGCCAAAGCTACAGAAGTCCCGCGACTCGAGGGCAGAGTGAGAGCGATTCAGCACGATCCTCGAGGCCTTGGCGACGACGCCCATCATCTCGGCCAGCGAGTCTGCCACTCACTTGGCTTGGGCCTGGGTGTCCGTCGCGCCGCCGCCAACGCCAATCGCTGCGCCCGCCACCGGCGCCAGGCTTATCGGAATGCCGTTCGCTCCTGGTCCTTTGCGCGCCAGCTTTGACCTGCAAACACGCGTGTTTTACATATATTATAACATCACTCGCTTTTTCATTTTTTTTAACCCGTGCGAAATTTACAAATGGTATTGAAGTTACATGATTATCTTCACATGATGTATAAAGCAAGTAGTATAATATGAGATTGGTCAGGCAAACAACTCTGTACAACATGGCGAAGAAAAATTATTACCTTATTTGGCCTGCCAACAGTGGGTTAATTGCGTAAAGCCAATCGTAAACTTCCTTATCGCCTAAAGTCTGAAGAAGGTATCCTCGATGCTTTGTTACAACACTGCAAGTAGAGTGACCATGAATGTATTATAATTAACAGAAATTTCGACGACGTGAATTGTTAAACTTACCTAAATGTATTGGGTACTTTGACCATAGCTAGCTGGTCCTCTGAGTATTCTACTTGCGCAGTTGCTAAGTTTATCAATGCTCTTTCGACGGGATCTTTCTCTTCTCGGAAAATAAAAACGTATGGTCTGCGAACCGACTAGAATAAAGAAGAAATTTTCATGGATGCAAGTTTTAAAAAATTGTATGTACATTATTGATTTTCAACACTATTGTCTTTCTTTATAATATATTGATAAAATGTCGTTAAAAAATTTTAAAATCTCTCCAAAATGTCTGAAACTTGCATTGCAATCAGGAAAAATGTAATTGTCATCCATAAATAGAAATATTGTCAATTATTCTGAAAATATCATTATAGCATCGGCGGCATTGAAAAGTCACTCACCACCCATCGCTTTTTCCACCCGTTAGTCTTATGCTCTAGGACGTTGAGGTAGCCTTTGCGGGCGATGACCGGGCTGATGCGGATCTCCTCGACCTCGGGCACGTAGAGCACGAGGCTCTCCTTGACGGGCGAGGAGGAGCCAAGGGGCGCGGGAGCCACAGAGCCAGCGCCGCCGTGAGCCGCCGACTCGCCTGCCAGAATGCTGTCCTGGAGTTCCTGCAGCCTCGCGCGCTCGGGCGAGCTCAACCTAAAGATGCACGACTTAGACCTGCTCTTCACTATTATTCCTGCGGACTGCAAGTAACATCTCTCCTGTATCACCCGAGACGCGCTCTCCTATTTCCTTTCGTCACTCATTTTTCTTTTTTCTTTTTTTTTTTCTTTTTTTTTACTCAGCGGTTGTCTATCATATAAAGCAAGCCTGTCGAGGAAAGTCCTTGTATATGTTGTACGTGTGGGTGTTGCTTACACTCGCCAGCATCATCTACACCTCAACGACTATAACGCTCGCTTATCCTTTCGCTCAATTTTATGTAGAGTATAAAGTGATTGATACAGACGCTTACTTAAGTGATGTATAGTACTCGAGTATATGTTGCAAGCAACTCATAAGTAATCAAATCAAAGGGTGGTATTTTGAAAGGAAATCGATCAAAAATAAATGAATAAAATAAAAGAAAATTTGAAAAGAAACAGGAAATCAACCAATTGGAATAATTCATAAAGGAAAAGCGTCTTTTAAAATAATTGTATTCTATTCATCCAATATAGTCTGAATTTTTAAAATAACGAGAATTTAAAATAACGTTAGAATTAAAAGTTTCATAATAAGCTTTCAAGTTATTTGAACGAACTGTAATATTTGCAATGTTAAATAACACTCTTCCTTTGAGAGACCTGCAGTAATCATGAGTGTATGTACACTACAAGCTGCTTGAGCTGCTGCCGTAATGAGTGTGATGTAGACGGAAAAGAATAATATCTCACCAATACAAGCTTGATAGCGCATCGAGGCAGAGACAACCGCTACAGGGCGTTTCAGGCATACGAGGAAAAAAGTTACCTGCTCATAATCGCATAATCGGAGTAATACTGACTCTTGGGATGAGGAGGATACTACGGAGGACATCATCGAGGTGGTCAAGTCGCCGATGGTGTCCTCGCCTGGTGAGACGTCCGAAAGGACGATCGGTTCCTTGCTTGGAATGCGGCCCTGGATCAGCTTAATGTACTTCGTGGTGACGTCCTTCTCGCGCTCGGTCATATCCCAGGGCTCGTACACGTCTTTGCTGGTGGACTTCTTTAGCTTCACCGGACTGGCGTGTGATTCGTTTGTGGCCTTTGCCACCATGTTACAAACTTCCTGTATTTCGCAAAATCAATTTTAGTCGCTCTCTCAGCACCATGAGAACTGTTAATATTGTAAATACGCACCTTCTCGCTCTTTGTAAAGTCGTGTGAAGTCTTGTTGCAGAAAAGATTCTTGTCAATTCCGAGTTTCTCCCGCAGCAGGAGAGTATGCCTGACGCGCTCAACCTCCTCGAGCCTGGTGAGTTTCTCAAGCTCCCACTGGTGGTCGAAAATTAGACTGTCGCCCCGGGGCCTCCAGCCATCCAGATTCTCCTCGCCTCTTACGTAAGTGGAGCTTGTGTCCAGTACACGACGCTGTCGCCTTTGTACGCCTGCAAAGAACAAAAGTGCACTCGTAAACTGTTTTACTGGCAAATGTGAATTTCACACAAAGACAGAAGCTAAGTGCAATGTTTAAAATGACTTGCAGTATTTAAAAAAAATGAACTTTAAATTATCATGTTTGCGTAAATTTTAAATAAAATAATTTATATCATTTTTTATAAAGTTGCACGACATCTACGCAAGCAGTAGTACGTCACATCACAACATCCATGGATAATCTAGCCAACAGGGGGGGGGGAAAGGGTGAGGGATTTGCTAAGGGTCAGACTAGACAAACCTGGGCTACCTGCTTCAGAAGCACGACGAAGAACAAGCTCGTAGACGCCACTCAGCCTGTTCGCCTCCTGGTTACGGTAGCTACCGCTGAAAAGGTCCTTGAGTGTTCGCGGTCCGACCCTCGCGTCGCGACCATGGATTATCATACTCAGATCCTTGGTAACAATAGCCGGCCTACCGCAGTTCTCCAGCTGACGATGGAGAAAATAGCAGTCAGTATCAGGTAACCATGAGCTTTGAGTTGAAATGCCAAAAAATTTAACAGAAGTTTACCTCCAGATAAGCCGAAATGGTCATAAAGATCTGCTCGCCATACGAAGTGACCCTGTTGAGCAGTGCAGAGTTGTGAAGGGAACTGTCCCATGCGGCCTCGAATCTGTACATGCACCGGTCGTCACCGGGCACATCGAGGTACTCGCCGGGGAAGAGCCCGAGCGAGAGGACCGACGAATCGTTGTCCTCTTCTTCGGGCTCGGGCGTGTTCCTGATGCGGCCGACGACGAGCTCGCGCACGTCCTTCCAGCGCAGCTCTGGTGCCTGCTCGTGGACAATTGTGATGCGGATGCGACGTTGGATACCCTGGTGCAGACGGAAGAGGCCACGGCAGGGCAGGTCGTCGCTGTGGTCTACCACTGCGGGAACGTACTCGCCGTTGGGCGCCAGCTCGCAGATCTCGAACCAGACGAGCACGTCGTACTTGGCGTGCACGTGCGAAGTGCTCGGTGATGGCAGCACGCTGCCAAACTTGGGCGAACGCACCGGCTGACTGATGGGGATTGACGGCGGGAGCATGCGCTTCGGTGGCTGTCGCACGCTACGAGGTGGATAATCCAATTAATTTAACGTTTAGACTTTATGCGTTCGTGCTATAATTATGGAAGGCTGAAAATAAACAGTATGGACGACCTAACAGGACTTTTACTACTGGACTTGCAAAACAAACGGCTTTTATTGGAAATGATATACGTATGTAGGTGTCTGCATTAACTTGTTGCAGTGTTCCTTGACTTTGAAACAAGTTACAAAGTTGTAACATTCTTACAATGGAAAGATTTAATTTAAAAAAATTAAGATAAAAATGTTTACAACACTGTAACGCATTATGAACATTGTTTCGCAAAAGTTTATCCGTTTTTCTAATTAAGTAACAACCAGAAAGTTATAATTTGTTAAATGTAACAATAGTTAAATGGTACGTAAACTTTCAACATCGGACAGCAAAACATGTATGTGGCGTAGTTTCACAGCCAATGCGAGCGTCAGGACTTATAAATAGACCTTGAAGGTCTCGCAGAATCTACGCAACTAGGGGTGATATTTATGTAAAAATAATTCAACGTCCTTACTATTCGAGCTTAGCATCCTTGTGAAGGGGATGCTGCTGATAATGGCCAAAGACCTCGAAGACTATCGGCTGCGTCTTCAAATATTCTACAAATGATTTTGTGACTGTAACAGTTATCTGCAAACGAAACAAAAGTATCACGTTATTTTTCTTTCCTGCAAAAAAATTTAGCAAATAAGTATTTGATTAACAAAAACGTTAAGTACATTTTGTACGTGGTAGAAACCAGGAGGATTTCCTTTTCCGGTGTTCTTCACAGGCTCCGTTGAGAAAGCTTCGTCGTGCCGGTGCAAGAAACTGTAAATCAAATCTATGGTCAATAATGCATTCTACCGGATATAAAATAATGCCTGTACAATGTCTGATATCATTTCCTTTCCATTTACCTCTCTACCCTGCTCCAATTCTTTATAAAGCTATTTTTACTTATAACAGTCGCTACAACGTATTCAACTTAATATAAATTACAGAATATAAATATATTCTATTTCATCATAGGAAAATAGCACATAATACCACTTAGAATAAAATAAAGGTTTGATGATAAAAATGTTAATGGTACGCGATTATATTGTAACATTACTTTTGTGATGAAATAATTTTTATTCATATAACAATGTAACTTACTTGAATTGACAGAATATGTCGGCGTACTCGGTAGCAATACCCATAGCCTGAAGCACGGTAACGCGGAAAGTGAACTCGCAGCCGGGTTGCAGATGTTCGGGCAACTCCTCCTCCTTCATATCACTAGACACGGAACTATCCCCGCGGCCGCTGTCTGCGTCACCAACCTCCTCCTCCTCCTTGAGCTCCTTACCCTCCTTAATGATGGTGTCGTTCTTGGCCTCCTTGTTCTCGTTCTGGCCCTCGACAACACGCTCCTCCTGCAGTAGAATCTGCTGATTCTTCTCGAGGGTCTGGGCGAGCAGAGTGTTGCGCCGATTCTGGCGCTGCGTGTTGCCGAATAGATCATCATCGAAAGAGATGCGAGCTGACTGTCTTACGCCGCTTGAGTATTCACTGTTTTCCTCTTCTAGGAAAAAGTGTTCGTTAAGAATGGACTAAAATCAAGTGGATGTCGCGTGTGTAGAACGAAGTTTATGTATAAATTCAGCAATATATTGTTTTTTGTAGATCATCTTTTAAATTGATTTATAATTCATTGAAAAGAGTTATTAGTGACAGTAAGCAACGTACAAATGCAGTGTAATGAACGTTCTTTGAATTCTTTGAATATTCAGGACAATCTATTCCAAGACTAGGGTAGTATTGATCCGTTTGCTAAGTGCCAATTGGCCCAGGTACTAATAGATTTTTATGCTCATGTATTTACACCGACCGATTCTTATACTTACTATTTTGCAAGTTTAATATTTTCTTTATATATAAATAATAATAAAATATGAAAGTTATGAAAAATTAATAATAACGATTTTGATAGTTGAAACTGAATCGACGTACCAATAACTGCTTGCACGGCGACTCGGAGATAACCCTTTACATCTCCTTTCTCGTTTACAATAGCAATTTTATGAATCAGAGGTACTGGGTACAGCAAGTTGCTCAAATACACAAAAGATCTGTAAATATAAGAAATTCCCGTGCAATTCAATGTTTTTTTTAATTTAAAATAACTGTATTAAATGAAAAAAACGTGGAAAAGATACTTTACCTGCCAACCATTCGGAACCATGGGAAGCGGTCATAAAACGGATCGCCACCTGTGATGTTCTCAATATTATAATCTGGGGAGGTTGGCGATAGTTCAGCTTCGTTGTGGTACATTTCACGCATCAACTCCAACCTTTGTCTGTTGAAAGGGAATGAAAAACAAAAACAATTTTTTACGCAATCGTGACTCTTTGATCGCTGTAATATTTTATACTCGTGTAATCGGCGCTATGCGACATGCTATAACTTCGAACATTTGGTTGTATACAAAGGAAACACCATGGAATCATGATAGCTTGTGTCTAACAATAAGACTGAACTTACAAGCAAATGCACCGATGCAAAAATGATTCAATGTCTAAACATTAACTTGAAAATTTATTCATCTCGAATAATAAGGTGATTCCTGATTGCAGGATTTTTCTTAATTAAAATAATTATTCGAAATTCAAAACTCATCAATAGCAATATCAATATCAATTAAGTCAAAAGGAGGATACCCACAGATACGTATACTAATAAATAAAAAATTGTATCAACATTTTTATATTGTTAAAGACTTCCGCTCCGGAAAATATATAAACCATTTTCGTCCCGAATACATCATACTGTACAATTTGCTTTTTGAAAACATGATTATATATCAAATACGTATGAACAACGTATCAGTTGGCAGTACCGTAAAAAAACTGTCTTCCATCAAAGCTGCATGACTCATATGTGGGGCATACCAACGAGAAAATGTTAAGGTACAATAAAATATAAAAAATTAAAAAATAATTCATATAGGAAAACCTCAAAGTCAACACTACAAATAATGACTTTGAGAAAACATTTTTCTGCATAACTGAATTTTTGTATTATTTTAATTACAATAGATTCTTCACGTTTACATTAATTTTATAGACTTTACGTAATTACTTTATTTGAACATTGGTGGGCATTCTCCTTTAGCCGTATATTCATATTACATAGTTAAGTGAAAATATTGTGTTTAATCAGGCGTATATACAAAGTTTGTTGTAGAAATTTTCATTTCTTGTGCATATGATTTCTAAACCATTCTTTCATATAATACGATATTTAAATTCTATCTTGTTTGAATTATAAAGGTATAATCAATTATAAAACGCTGCCTTCTAATAGTATCAGAACATGATTCAATGGACAACAAAATATTTTTATAATATACCTATAGCTAAAAAAAATAACGTATTATAACAAATAAGCAAAATATTAAAGCGCTTTCTGACATTAGTCATGGAAGCTGAAATTATTACATAAAAAACTGAGATACTATACAGTGATTAATACTGATTATTTGCATTAAAGCAGATACGTTTTAAATATATCACATCAAAAACAACTAGAATGTGAAAGCTTGCTACTTATATTTTTTATAAACAATAAAAAAATTAATCATTTTTAAATAATTTTTCCACGTATCGTCATAATGTTCAAGGTATAATGTTGTCATTAATATGTACTTTGACCTTGCATTATTTCGTTATTTTCAGAGAAAAAGCACATTGAATTTATCTTGATAGAAGATCTGTGCAACAAGAACATCCTGATATTATCCACAGCAGCTGATGACATTGCAGTTTTTTTGAAAAATATTCAATACATTAACAAGAGCACATTTGCACGAAGGCATAACTGTCTTCCAGAAGATATGTTCGCTGTTCAAGAGCTTAAACGTCATTCACATCTTGCGAGGACGACACGCTCATACATATTTCAAATTCAAGCGATCAATAGCAGTACGAGTAAAATAAAATAACAACTGAGCGCAAAACTCATTGATTACACTAAAAGCATGAAATGAACGTTAATTTTCGAAATCGTATATATTTCATATTGGAATGTAATATATTATAAAATAAATTAAAATGTACAAGAATTTTAAAGGATTACTATTACAGATGAAAAAGTACTATTTCAAAATATGTATTACTCTTAAGGTAGTATTTAAAATCATTTGTAACCAAAATCATAGAAAAATTTGAGAACAACCTTTTCATCGACAATTTACGCCAATAACTGCAAGATTGTTTTAATATTGCATTATCTGCATATTCTTTGTGATTATGTGTAACTATGATGTAAAAACGTGAGTTTTATCAAGCAAGCGATATAAGGGTGTTTGTGAAATTCTAAGCTATTGAATTTGATGCTTTCAGTCGAAACTATCACCCCTAACTGCGCGTCTTTTTACATCGTAAACTAAAAACTGTACTCTATCTAAAACAATTCTCTATCCGGTCAAACAGAGGTGAGCTGATGCTATATAGTGCAAAAATTGTTCCATCCATCACGGGATGTAATTTCGGTGAAATCATGAGAAAATGAGTTGTGCGCTTGGCGGTGAGATAAAGAAAGATAAAGAAAGAGCTCGTCAAGTGACTGCGGTACATAGCACGATGATAAAGTGTGTGTCGTGCGCGCGGCGGACTCGTCGTGCGCGGACCGAGACACCAACCTCGAGGGCAAGAGGTTTGCGAGCGATAGCTTCGGATTAGCGTGGTGATGGGCCATGAGGAATTGGAAAATCTCCTCTTTGGCATCCAGAGTGCTGGGACTCGTGTCTTCGCTGTACGTGAGCCGCATCAGCTCCAAGCGCTGTCTACAAAGCCAACAACATCATGTACCGATTACGATCGTGTGTTTTTTTTTTCGTCCATGCTATACACCTGTGTGCGTCTACCGTACGGACAAAATTGTGTGTCTCCGTGTGTGAGAGAGGGAGGGAAAAAGAGTCCGCGTCTACGTCGGTCCGCACAACGAGAGTCTCTGTGTGTTCTCGTATACTCTGTCGTTTGTCTCGTTGCCATACGTACTTATATGGACAAATTCTTAGTTGCTGTACAGTTACTATCTTTTGCTATTTTATAAAACAAAACTAATATTTTCTGGCAAAATAACCTTTTAATATAAATGTGAATGGTGTTTTAACAGTTTAATCTTTATTGAACAAGCATTTTCTATGGCAAATGTATACTACGGCAAAAGCTTGTAAATGTTTAAATAACAAAGCTACAACTTTCGGAGTAAAAATTTTTATTTATAATTGATAAAACTCGAAATTTCTTCGTTATTCCTACAAGGAAAGACGAGGTTAACGAGGGTATAGAAACCTACCTCAGTTTGTCAAGAGTCCAATAATGAGTGGCGCCATTTTTAAGATCCTGCACTTCGACTGCGACAATCGTGCGAGGGAAGGGCCTTTCCTCCTCTTCCTCATCGTCGACGGCTGGTAAGAGGTCGGGCGGCAGCGGGGAATAGAGGGTGTCGGTAAGCAAGGTAAATTGGAATTGTACCTTTAACAGAAAATCAAGATTCCTGGCGGTTATAATCCAAGCTCTTGTCGTGGAAAAAGTTAGCACTAAAGAAGGGATAACAAACCTTTTTCTTGAGTTCCACGGAAATGGCGTTAGCCTCCTTAAGAAAGATAGCATTGCCCCAGAGATCATCGCGTAAACTGGTAAACTGATGGTACTTCCATTTGCGAAATGCCCAGCTAGCCAGCTGAAATTCACGCTCGCCCCAGTTGCTCTCTGCGTCAAACAATGGGTTGACTGAAATGCAAGCAATCATCGGGCGAAACAGTCAGATAAGCCAAGCAGAGAAATTACAGTAAAAGAAAGGAACTCGTCGTTAATGAATGTCCATACTCGGACATTCACCGACGACGAGTATCCGCTATCATCTACTTAAGGAAGTTGGGTGAGTGTAGACAGTGTTTAATAAACTTAAAACTCTTCAACTGGTATAAAGTAATAAAGTAAAATTGAAATATTACAAATTGTAATAAAGCATAAGCTTTAGTATTACATGATATAGATCATATAATGAAATATTACGTATCAGATATACTATGCTGAGCACAAATGAAAGAGATGCACAGACAAAAAGTGGTAAAAGTCATGCTGTGATATCGAAATACTGTTGGTTGATTAAAAAAAATTTAAATGCAGAAAGGAAACCTTTTAGTATACAATATTGATAAAAAAAACTGTGAACTGTGATGCAATAGAATGCTACGTGTTGTATTACATGTGAACAATGTTAAGTAATAAATCGTCAATGATATTAAAAAATTCCTACTCACCAAAAATATCCTCCTCGATGTTATTAAAGTCTTCGGGAGTATAGCTGCTGTACATCGACATCGTCATGCTCTGTTCTTCTACCTGCTTTTGCAAGGCGTCTATTCGAGCTTCGTAATTCTATAACAGACATAGAACAATTGTATTAATTACCGTAACACTACTAAATGCGTTTGAGAGGGCCGGGAAAGGAAGAAAACTTTCCTTTCTCGCCAACTCCCTCTAATATCGATCATACTTTTCTCTGTTCTTCGAACAGCAGGTCCGCCTCTTCCTTCTCCTTGCGAAACTGTTCCTCGAGAACTAGCAGACGCTTGTCCATCTCGGCTTTGAGATCGATGCCCTGCTTCTCCAGCAACTCGATCTGTGCGAAGTTCCAATCGACCGTTTCGCCGTTGCCGGGAGTTTCGGCCGGGGAGCTTTTCTCCCGTCGTTCGCGTACTGTTGGACGATCGTTCCGTGCTTTATTATTAGATTTTCATTATATGTAATTAGCAATTTGGCTCACTTTCATGACTAATTGCGTGAATTTCTGCTTTTGTGCAACGTGCACAAGTTTTATAATGCTAATTCGTTTAAACAAGTGTTACTTATTAAAAACCAGCAGATCTATATTTGATCGCATAGAAAATCGATGAAAAGTACAATTTCTACCTAACTACAAAAATTAGTGTCTATTATAAATGCTTTTATATTTTGACTATCTATAAATGGCTAAAGTAATGTGAAAGGGTACGTAGAGCGCACTTTGTTAATGTTAGATTCATAAAGAAATAAAAAGGTTCTATCTGTATCAAAACTTTGCTGACATTGAAAAGCCAGCACTAACTGGATAATAAATTAAAAAGTCTGGCGCATAGTAGTAGCACTCACCTTGATCCGGATGGTTGAACCTGAAGACGTGGTTCTTGCCTAGAATCACTCGGGAGCCCGTCTTGAGGAGGAGGGGCTCGGTAATGACGCGACCGTTGACGTAGATTAGCGCTCCCGGCTTGGGAATCAGAGTTATGATGCCCTCGTGATTTTCGAACACGCAATGCTCGCTTAGAATGTGCGGACCGCACAGCTGGATATCTTGGGGAATGTTGGCCTCGGCGCTGCCGATTCGTGTGCAGCCGTCCTTGATATAGTAGAGCAGGCACTCCGACATCAACGGGTCCTCGTTCAGATTCACTAGATGGGGCGTCTTCTTGGGGGAGAATACTCCCACGGTCACGCCGTCCTCCTTCACTGCGACGCCCATTTCGGCGAACACGGCCTCCCGCTGCAGCCGTATTGTCTCCGTGCGCTTCAACTTTTCCTCCCACGTTTCGTTTAGTTCTGCGAAACGGTTATCAAATATTTTCCCATTATAATCATAGAAACTTCTATTTATAAGACTCTATTCTTGATACGTGAAATAATGTTCATATTTTGTCTGAATGAAAATGACAGTTCGTTCTTATAATTGCAAAAATCGGAAGAATAACGAAATGTAATAATGGTGAAAAGAATATAATTAAGATCCGAGTAGCAATTAAAATTTGATGCCTATCTTAACAATACGAATAAATGAAAGGATTCCTACCTGCTATGAGCTTTTCCGAGGCCTGAAGCTGTTCGACGGCTTCCTCGGCCAAGGTTGAAGTTGGGTGAGAAGGGATCCTTTGTCTTGTTTCCTTCTGATCGTCCTCTCTTTTTGAATTTCGAATAAAAGAAGTTACGTCTCCTGCGCAAACAATGAAATGGTCTATTAAAGCCCTGGCTTCGCTAACTGAATGCTTGAAAAACCGACGCAAGCGGCCGTCAAATGTGCGCCAATCCTGTGGCGTCAACAATCGATAAAACTACTAATGCCAATTGTTAATTTTTTGTTAAAAAAATTTTGTTATGTCTTCCTTCGATTAAAGGAAAAAATATATATATATATATTTCATTTTCTAGTTGACACCACGATTTTTATAACACTGAAAGCTAAAAGATGTGTATATTTTCATTGAGAAAAAAGGTACAATTTCATGAGACTAATCAGTAGTAACCATGTATATTACTCCTTTTTTTGTAATTCAATGCAACGCGCTGAAGGAAGTACAGCAACTTTTTCCTCAATGCGCGTGCCCAGTCGGACACTTGGTCAATAAAAGCGCTTCTTATAAAACATACTTTCTGCAAGCGGTTAGACGCAGATTCTGTATGTCATGTATATATATATACGCATAATCATTGAAAGCGATATCTTTGCGGCATACTCGCTGCTATGAAAAACTGCCATGCAACGTACTTGTGGCTCGTATATGAAAGCAATGTTCATAGTCAACATACTTTACAGTAGAAAGACAGAGTGGAAAAAGTATTACGCTCCGGTGGCCACAAAAAGGATTAAAAGCCAAACTCGATCTTGACGCGCTGTGGATAAGTGAGCCGACAAACGTTCTACAAAGCTCAAGCGACTACGCTTTAACCTCTTCAATATTATCGACATTCTGTTCGTTATGTCGTAAATTAATGTTCTATCGTATTTTATCCGATTATATAAATCTCTCTTTTACATATCTATATTTTCTACGAATCAGTCTAAATTTTCGATTTATTATCAGATATTGGCATTTAATGAAACAGTTGACTTTATATAAGGATTAAGTCTTTACGATTCGAATATAAGCTATAGTAAATCACAGACTTTCAGAAATAATTTCATTATGATGGCCATAACGTTGTAATTCGTTTTATACTTTACAATTAACTGGTCTAATAAATATTGATTCACATATCATATAAAATCCCTTTTTTGAGTCTTTATTCTCTATATAAATATATCGCGTGAGCAATCAAAATTATTGATTCGAAAAGGTCATTAACATTAATATAGCACTTGATATTTACGATTATTTGTGAAGATAGTAAGGTATAAAAGACATTTGTAAGACTCTGTAAAAAGTAATACATAAAAAGTACTCTTGAAACTATTAAAAATTGCAATACAAAGAAATGTCCGAAATTCGCACTTAAATAATGTATTCTTCCAATAAAAAAAAACACTGATGTTGCAGAATTGCTCCAAACTCATTCTTTACACGAGCCATTGTAATTGAAACTGAATATTTGAGCTACCATGTACTAAAGAAACCGAGCTTCACGAAAAGAAAAAAAACAAAACGTAATGTTCCTCCGCACAGACTCTCGCCAGTCTCGTACACGTATGTGTAACTACACCGTAATGTGCAGTATACCAGGGTTGCGTGCGCGGGAAAGCGTCATTACGTGAGAAATGGCAAAGTCGATACAGGGAACGCGCATATATATATGTACATCGTCGAAGAAACGTATATAATTAGCAAACACACAGAAACGTATAAACGAAGATGGCAGCCAGAAGCGAGAAAGTTTTTCACGTTTGGCTAACAAAAATTTATTTCTATTCGACGTTAAATAATGCACAGTCGTACCTTGCGCGAGTAGGTAAATAAGTACAGTACAGTCTTCATTGAAAATGGTTCTTTTCCCGGGATTCAAAAGAAAGCAGAAATCTTGCATACCGATTTGTATTGACAAATTACTATAATTTTCTGTTTCTTTTCGTTTTATTCCACGCGAGGGAAACGATTACGTATTATTTCCTCGGTATGGTATATCTTTTATTAGCTTAAAAACGAATAACACGTGATTTAACCACGCACGTGATTATATTTCAGTTTTTTTGACGTTGACAGCGAAATATGCGAACACGAGGTGACACCTAACGCGCGAATCTATCTCGACGGAATGGTTCATGAGCACTTCATTCACAAAACGAAACGCACTCTTGCTGTACAATTGTCATCGTCTCAATAATAATATGTGCCATGAAAAAAAAGCGAGATATCAAAGCCGTGGGTGTAAGAAAGTCAAGATAAAGGATGTTTTGTTTTCTTGCTCACGATTGCTGGTTCGTTTGTTTACTTACTAGACTCTTTCTTTTCATAAGTGACTTTGCCATCTGGCCCTACATAGTGGCGTACGGGAAGAAAAAAAAATAGTGTAAGTTGGCTTCGCTATTTCGTATGTAATATACATTTTTTTCATCATCAAATTTCAAGATAATCTTTTACCAATACTTATCAATCTCAGTATATATATGGAATAACAATTAGTATGAAATAAAATCAAAAGAATTTGAATTAATCACAAACAGATATTTAACTACAGGCGATTATTAGCAGCTTTCTGGCTTATTCTTATAATTATATAAGTTAGTAAATTTTCAAATAGAAATTCTTAAATATAAATACATATTTACATTATGTTAGTAAAAGCCTAAATGTTAGATTGAACAAACGATGGTTGCAGCGTTCAGGGAGCGGAAATAAAGTCTTACCTTCTTGATAGTCGATTCCCTCCTGCTTCAGTAACTCGCGCAGTTTCTGAATCTCTTCCTTGAGCTCGCGAATGATCTTTGCGTTCGCATCCTCGTTGACAACAGCCTTGCATACGATTTGCTTCGCCCTATCTGCGTATCTGTGAAATCACATATTTCTTTGTGTTTTTCTACCAGGATTTACATACCATTAACTTTCTACGAATTTAGCATATCAAAAGTGTGATAATCATTTTTCAATAAATGATGAATACAACAAATGTTAAAATTTCATAAATTGTTATGCGGAGCAATTTTTAAATATTTAAATATCAATACAATTATTCTAATTTTTATATTTTTCAACGTTAAGCACATGAATATCTACACAGAACGCTAGTAATATTTTTTAGGATAAAACATTAAAAATTACCTGAGAGTTGAAAGTGTTTCATCATAGTTAATATCTGCAGGACTAACTGCTGCAATCATGGCTGTTTTGGAATTGCCACCAAGGTTTTCGCGCAACAACCATGTTAATACTGAATCTCGGTAAGGGATAAAATCTGCTTTCTTCTTTTTCTTATCTTTCGTGGCCTGTATGAAAGAATCAATGAAGTTTAGATATACAAAACATAACTAATTGAATACTTAGGTGATTATAATAACTTACCGCCTATGAACGTCCAAGGCAAGTAGAAGTCAAATGGTATGTGCAGCAAGGACAATGGAAAAAATGAAAACACAGCTGAGCAATGTGATATTTCAAATATAAGATGATTCTTTTATCATAATAATAATAGCTTGCATTTATTGATGTGGTCAGAAGTTATAAAACCAGTAAAATAAAAGAGTTACATAAATTATACTTAGATAATGTGAAATTCTGAGAGCATTTGGATCATAATCACAAAGGAAGTATGAAAATACACGTCTGAGAATCAAATTTAATCATTTGAAAATCTCCGCAGATGTATTATTTAAAGCTATTTAAATAATTCTTAGCCAGTGGCTATGTTATGTCAACGTTGAATGTATATTTATAGAATGTTATGCAAATGAAATCTATTGTCGTGCAATGTTATTCAACACATCTATTATTCAATCATCAAATAGCAAAGGAATAAAGTATATGACTAAAAATCTGAACTATTCTCTGGCTTAAATTATTAAAGAGAAGGGCGACGTAAAAAAGGAGAACTCACAATTTCGGCAAGGGCGCTGATGACCTTTCCCAGAGTCGTCAAGCTCTTGTTAATGTTGGCGCCCTCCTTGAGTCGGGTGCCCTTCGCCCCCGTGGAATCGGCCCGTTCCGAGCCGGCGAGATCGACCAGCGAGATTTTGCTCACCTTCTCTGTGACCAAGCCCGTCGAGTTATCCTGCCTCTGCTGGGTGAAGAATATTGTGAAGACTGCATGTGACCTGCTTGATGTCTCGTTCATGTTCGTTGCTGCCACCGTTCTATCGAAACACGGTGAAGAAGCGCGGATTTATAGACTTTTCTGTTCAATATGTATTTTTAGTTTTTCCCGTATTCAGAACAAAGGCAAATATTAAAAATCATTGTTAACAGATATTTTACTGATAATTTCAAATAATGGATATTAATTATAGTCAAACTGTTACATCAGATATATTTTTCCACATTTCAACAGAATCAAATAGGAAATCAATACTCAGATACAACGTTCTATGAGCAATACAGTATAATATTAAATAAACTGTTAGAACGAAAATGAATGCCTATACTTTATTGCTTTCCAATACAATTGACTTTCGATCAACCCCAATAGATATACAATAAATATTTCTACAAAAAATACAGAAATTCTCGTTAACAAATCAACGTTATTTACTTGTAATTAATCTAACTGCAATAAAACCCCCAAATATTTGCCCCTGTTTATCGGAAAAGTTCAAGAGTGCGTAAACACAAAATAAAGTGGCAGGAGATAAAAACGCACCTGGCTTTGTTACCCTCGTCGATGAGGTTGTGAATGTCCTCGTATGACATGACGGCGAGTTTGGACAGGTCCTCGACGTACGGTCCGAGCAATGGATGCTCTCTGACGCGTAGATTACCCTTGTTCTTCGGATTGAGAAGATCACGGACACGTTCACAGTAAATTTCCATGTAGCTGACCTCGACCGAGTGCTTCATGTCTTCGTTCGAGCTGCCAATACGCTTGAAGAGGTCCTTGCAGATTTGAGGGATTATTCCCTCTTGGCCCTCCTCCTGCTTTCCCATCATGGTATACGATTTTCCCGCGCCCGTTTGCCCGTACGCAAATATACAAACGTTGTATCCTAAAGGGCAATGATTGAAAGGTGCCATTAATTCTCCCATTTATTTTTATACGATTCTGCCTTTGTTGCTATTTTAGAAGAAATCGTCAGTGAGCTCGATGTCTAGATAGCGATCAATCACTTCGTACGAGGAAGAAAAAAACCATCAATCTTATATAGAGCACGTTTCGATCAGGTAGCAAAAGACTGCTAATGACGAATGATGGATATACTCGTTTACATAACTTTGAGATAATGGCTATTAGTTAGGCTATTTTTATACTTGCTCTCGTTTTTTTTCTAATAAAAGAAAGCTCTGCTTTATCAAAAAGAATAAAAGGTATATATCAACCGGACAAAGATATTATCGAATAACATAGATTCTATTATCCAGTGTTAATAAGTTAGCTACATAATTCAAAAACAATATTATACGAAGTTAGAGAAGTCTCGGGCTCACTGTTACGATTATGGTTACGGCGAACCATAACGATTTCGTATTCATCCTCATCATCCTAACAAAACTTACCCTCGAACGCGTGTATCAGCATCTCCTCGCCGATATCCTTGTACACCATAATCTGAGTGGAATAATTTTCGTCTTTGGGCTGTAAACAGAAAGGAGAGCAGCCGCTTTATAGGAGAAAACGGTACGAACACATGTATGGCCAGGCGACAAGCAACCGAACTTAGGATTAAGGATCGGGGAATGGCTCGTAATAAGACGCGATTGTCGTGGGAGTAATCGGAAAAAAGCGCGGCCGTCGTAAATTCATGGCTTCATGAATCGTTTATGAGAAACAGGAGATGCTATCTCTCTTTCTCTCTTGCCGCGCTGTGGTCGCGGGCTTATTTCGCCGATGATATTTTCTTGAATATTGCAGACGTGCGCAGCTAGCCTACGTGCTCGGCATTTTTCGAAGTTTTATCAGCCACGATCCCCTAGTTCCCTTTTTCTCGCGCGTGTACGTACAAAGTGCTTGAACTGGGAGAATGGTACTTCAGGATTTTTTACTTCGATACTTACGTCCATAGAAAAGTAAGAATAATCGTAGTTAAAACTCTTGATAGCATCCTTTGTTCCAGGAGGCGCCTTAGGATTTGCTATGGCTGTAACAAACAAAAAAGGACGTGTTGATTACTCTTCTGCTTGTATGTTTTAATGGTCATAAAACATTTGTCTATTCTTAATTGTCACGATAACTATTAGTATTCTACAAATTATTTATGTAAATTATATTTCTTCATACAATGGCTTATATGCTCTTCTAACTTATGTCAATCAGAGCTATCAGTTTTTTCATACAGAAAATACACTTGTAAAACATAATTATAAAGAGTATTACTTCTTTTATTATACTAATAGTAAAAATAAATAATATCAAATAAATTATGTAAAAATATGCAAAACCATAATATCAGATTAATTTACTTGCTTATTCTATTATTGTATTTAATTTTTAACAAGCTCACGTTGTCTCTATTACAGCGATATAAGCTACGTTTACGATGATAGTATAATAAAACATCCGTTGCCCTTTGAAATGTCAATGCTAGGTATCACTAAAACTGTGGCTGACGTCAGTTTAAATCTCATAAAATGCGATTTTAGCTTAAAATTAATTTTATTCCTCGACACTGTGTCGTATATGGTATAGTAATGTGTACTAAGTACATGGTATTTATGAAAAAATGAAATTAAAGATTACATAAAGTTGAAGGGTAACGACTGTGACTCGCAATAAACAAAAATACCATTAATATGCATATCGCGTACAAAAGCATAATCGACTGCACATGTAACATATGTTTTATATTTTTACTAACTAATTGTAAGAGGTATAAAACGAAATACGAATAAATATGTTTGTTCTATCTATACAGTTATAATTCTGCTATGCTGTCGTATAAGTAATTATACAAACAATTCATTACGAAACCAACTTATAACTTATAATTATATACGTAATATGGAAGAATGTTTTATTTAATATAAATTATTAAATCATATACAAAAATTAATTCAAATAAATATATTTATAGAAAGAATAATGTTGAAAATGTATGCCACTGTGTCTAAGTGAATCGATATGCCTTTGGAACCCTCCCCCGCTCCTTGATATTGAAATAACTTATTACGTTTTTCTTCATAATTTAATAAAACTGTTAATTCCAAATTTATTTGCGTCATATACTTACATATACATTTTCTATAGTAAATAATTTTGTTAAATCTAGAAAACTTCAAAACAGATGATAATGTAAATAACGTAATACTTAGACATGCCAAAACAAAAAAAAAATCGTTATATGTATATAAGGAATTGCAAGTGATTGGGGTGATTTCCAAGGAAAAAATCTACTATCTCATAGATAATCTCAACCCCCCTGCTTCCAACCAGACTCGCCTATTGATCAGGATTGAAGGTCATTGGCAACCCTCAGGCAATTCGTTATCTTATCATCCTTATAAAAGCTGCGAAAACTCATCACGCACCCTCTTCACCCCATGTCAAAATTAATCTCCCAATATAGTACCGCGCGCAAGCGGCACATTCCACGCATGGATGCGAAGAGGAAAACGATTCTGCAATTAATTTCGTGGCGATTGCCTCTTCTCTTTGCTCGCTTTCACTGTGGGCGTTCTCTGACGTCACCAAGCACGCGGACAGCAGCGCGCGCGCGCAAACGCATCTCACCCCCGCGAGGGTTTTCCCCAGATCGTGTAGGTATTATATACACTGACGCGCGTCCATATACTGAGAAGAGACATTCTCCGTGTGGGGAAAGTCAATCAGCGGTCTCTGAGCAACGCGTGTCATCTGAAACAGTTATCGAAGAGATGCGTCGTCTCTAGTTTAGTCAGAGTTAGAACGCACTGGCATCATGTGACGCAACCTTCTCAATGGTGAATATGTTGACTCGAAATAGGGCGGTGCTCATTCTCGTCAAAATAGATCTGTTTTCTTTATACAAACACAGGCATTGAACTTGACTGTACAAACTAATAACTCTTATTCATGTGTATCAAAGGGATGATTTTATTTACCAAATATACTAATGGAACAGGATAGTCGATTTTTTTAAACATAACGAACGTTACAAAAGATTTTATTGATTTTTTTCTATAAAATTTGTATATTATTTAAAAAATGTCTTATTGCATATTATTGTGTATATCGTGAAAAAATATAAGACGTAATAAAAAAAAATATATTGGATTTCATGATGACGTCACATACAGTTGATTTCTATGCTAATTTCAAGCTTTATACGACCACCTACACGTGTCATCTGAAAAGAGATACAGTTCAATGAGTGCAAATATAGAAAGTTCACGGTGGCCTTTCTATTTTTTGCGTATAAGTGTGAACGTGTACATTCAAATTTTGAATTTGGGCTTGAAAAGGATTGAAAAACGGAAAGTCTATAAACGCGATATTGAATAACATTTCGCGAAATAATATCAAGTTTCCGATGCTTTTGAACGAGTTTCACAATGTCCTTTTTTAAACTTTTGAAAGAAACCCAATATTAAAGACTTGGTTAAATTTTAAAATTTAAAAATAAAGTATAAAGAAATGTTCTATTTCTGGATAAACGGGTTTTAATGTTCAAACTTATATGTAAGATCGGGAGAAACGCGATGAGTCGCGATACTTAACTAGTCAATTGACACATTCAAAACACATATTTACACACTGGTTTGAACAGATTATACTTTTCTAATGCTTTAAAAATGAGTAAAAACTCAAAAAAGTATGAACTTATCTGGTTATTTCAGGAACTGTGGACTTATCTAATAATGCGGTTCACGTTTATTTTGGGGCGTATTCTTTAATTTAATTATGGAACAAATCAATGAATTACAAAATTAGCAATTCTCCAATGAATTCTTCTAACTTGTTCAAAAAATTTCTATTAAACTTACGACCATTTGTATTGTATTTGTACTGTACTAATATTTTAAAATTTGAAATGTTTATAATTTGAAAGTATATAGGAATTTTTTTAAATAAACAAATAAATATATATTAGCCATAATATTCACATTCAATTAGAATAGATAAAATAAATTATAAGTACGATAAACGAAAAAAATGATGAACTTATCCGGTTATTTCAAGCAGAATATTTGAAAAATGGACTTGTCTGGTTCCGTTTTGGGTGAATTATAGCTTTACGGCAATATTTTTGCTACTACTGAAAGTGGTTAATGAAAAAGGCCTATTTGAAGATACAAAATTCGGAGTTATCTCGATTTTCAAAAAAAGAGACTTATTCGGTTATTTCGAGAAGTTCTAGAATTAATTCAATAGATTTAAAACTACTGTGGTTATACTACAAAATGTCGTCATGCATATGAACGAAGTTCTAGAAATGCTAGAAAGTATTTTCGCTCCGGTTTTACTTGAATAAACTGAGTTTAATTACTGACTTTTTCAAAGAGTTCTATATGTAATAGATTATTAGAGCGCATTATAAAGACGTAGTACTGAACATTGCATTATCGACCAACGAAATTAAAAAAAAAAAAACATATTTTAGGGGTGTCCTCCAAGCATAATTTATAATATACTGTAAATTATTTCAATATTTTAAGTGTGTCACTTCGAAATAAGTTTGTTTACTAATTGGTGTTAATTACTGTCGAGGCTCTTACGTCTCGTATTTAATTGCGGTTTCGTCTATATATGAAAGCTGTCGTGAACAAGCAAAACCACTGTATAGTCCACAAAGTGAAACTATTGAAGTGCATATCTTTGAATCCACTAGTTTTTAGTAAAATTATTTTCAACAAATCATAATTGTACCTAAATTATTTAGCTTAAAACAGTTCATGCAGTAAAGGTGACCCCCAAAGAACAGAATCTTTATAGTACAAAAATTGTTCATAGTAAGAATGTTACTGTATTTGTTTCTTGAATTGACGTTAAGAATCTCACATTTTGTGATTTTTTACAGTATAAAAGAGACTAATATTAAATAATCAAATAAGAAAAATGTTGGCCCCGAATAAAATGTAGATATACCGGAAAACTGGACTGGAATATGTATACAATAAAAAAAATTAACTTATTTAACTATAAAAAATGCTTTCCATGTAATAAACAGTAAATTTGTATTGAAAAACACATCGTTTTATGAACGTTGGTCGAGCACAATTATCCAACTGACGCAGCATACATTGCTTTCGCAATGCCGGAAATGCGAACTGAGATTGACCGGAAACTCGCGCGCTAGCTAACGTTCGTAATCTCGGTGCCACGAATCGATAAAACCCGACCGCGCACGCATGTACACACACACACACACACTTGCCCGTGAATATACATAGAGAAGATCTGCCTATTCCAGATATAGATAACCTCGCGAAGGGTGGGAAAATCGCGCGCGTGCGCGTCTGAAACGGGTCGGCGAAAACTCTCTCTCTCTCTCCCATTCCCTCCCTCTCTCAAACACATATACACACACACATACACTCAAGTAATCCACTTTCATCGCATTTCGCGAGAAAACCTCCCTACGCAATTTGAAGGGCCGTTGCTCCTCCTACCACCAGCATTATGCTCGTGCTTCGATCCACCGCACAGTGTATAAAGGACTGACGCGTCGCATTATACAGGGCGCGTGTTCTCGCGCCAGAAAATTGCGTGTGTATAAGGTACACGGCCATGCGGCTGTATACAACAGTCGAGTCGCGACGTTCTTGCGAACAAATGGATATTCGAGAAAACTTTCACGGTATATATATATTATGCACGCTTTTCTTATTGACACGAGCTGAGCTTGTTATATAAAAGAAACTGTTACGTGTTATATAATATTCTATATTTATCAGAGACCTATCGTTCAAGTAATTCATTTCAATTGTGATGATTTTATCGCCGCGATTTATAAGTAAAAATTTTATAATATAACGCTTTCTGACAGATATAGAAAAATAGTAATATTGATAACTAATTAGTTTATTACTGACCAATACTAAAATAGATTACGGAAGTCGTTCTGGTACCCGATTAGTCAAAGTTCCGAAAAACTACTCTAACAATTATATAGTTTATTGTTTTCCTCTTATATAAGGCTACAGACATATATTTATGGTTAATTTATATATTCTAGATAATGGTTTTCACTGCGAAATGAGGAAATGAAATAAAGTATGATGTAATTAGAATTGGACAAAAGTTTAAAAAGTTCGTTGAACTGAATCCCTAATGGCTTTAGCTAATTCTATTTAAAGCTCTAAGAAGTAATACTCGTATCATTTCAAACTATTTTTTCACGTTTCCTTAAAAAATATTAGAAATCAAGTACCTTTAAACGTATAGCTTAGCCACAGCAGAGATTAATCTTAAGGTCAATAGGTACGTATTTGTCAATGTCACATTGCGACGTTTCTCGCGGAGGGCTGCAATTAAAAACGTCATTCCCGAATCGCTTGGAAGCAATAAGGCGCTGTCGGAAGACTGCAGGCGTATAATTGCATCACGTCTCGGAAACGCATTAGGGCGCGCATTACATCTCGTGCAAGCCGAACTCCCTAATTGTTCGAGAGGAGAAGGAGCGTGCATCTCTCGATATGGAAGCGCGCCAGCGAGGGCCGATATTGCGCATTCGTCATGTACACGTTCTGCTCCCTCCGAGTGCAGCATCCCCGGCAAAACACGTCCGTATCGCGTGCCCAAGCCCGTGAATGAATGTCGCGGCGGGAGGCGCCGCGAGGTCGCCGCCGGGCGGGCGCGGAGGAAAACAGCGGCACTCTGACTCACGTCTGCAGAGTATCGATCAGCAACATGGCACCCGAGATGATCCCGCGTGCGCGCTGCCGACTGTGTTAAATTTACCGTATCATATCGCGCCCGCGCTCACTTCCCCCTTGCGCTTGGATTGTTATACGAAAATGTTTCGATCTCGATGGGACAGCCTGCTCGACACTTTATATATAACCTGTTATATGATACGTGTGTGTGTGTATGTGTATGTATCGGGTTTTATGTTCGCACTTCGTCGGACTGCCAGGTGCGAAATTACAAATTAATTATTTAACGAAGGAGCTTGGAGTAAATGAAATTGCCGGGAGAACGCGAATGTACTTTTTAGATTTAGATTTTTATTGGTTCATTTGTACGTTTATTACGCTTTCACCAGGGTGTAAGACGATTTATTGATAAGAAATACTTGTTATACGGGTCTATCAATACGAGTTTATATCCAAAAGGGTTCAGAATATATTCTCGCTTTTTTTTTGCTTTAATCGTACCGTGTTACGACGTAAAATCTGCAAATAATTAAACGGAGAAATAAATGTTTTATCAAATTAGCTGTAAAGGGAGTATGACAAATGGCTTTTTAATTTCGGTAACTCAAGTTTTACACGAATATTTTGTACGTATACGTCTTTCTACTGACAAATTATAAGGTGTTTATTTTACAGTTTGAGTCCAGTTCATAAAATTACTCTATGAGAAGGATATTAAAATAATAGATTAAAGTGCAATACGGTAGTAAATAAATCAAAGTAATCATAAACAAAACTTACAGTGATTTTCAGCCAACTGTACAGTAATATTCCTACTCCCTAACTTTGCATTTTTATTTTATGTCTGTTTCTTGGATACACTAACATGTTATTTTTAAATATTACACGTTTTCCTTGAAAATTAAATCAATCTTAGTTATAATGAATCATTTACAAAACAACAAAATTTTTTAATTGAAATTAGTTCCATATTTAAACAGAATTTAAATGAAGTAGGCTATAACTAAGGCTTTTCAATACTTAAGATTTATACTTTTTAGACTTCAAACCTTTAAATATATTCAAGTTTTTTAATCATATATTTAAAATGAGTATTTAATCAACAAGAGAATATTTAAAAGTAAAAATGAATATGAGAAGAAAAATTTAATATTCAGGAGTTTCTTGAATATTCTTCTCAAAAAATGTTCCTTAATTATCCAGAAGAGGAAGTTCATACTTATACACCTGAAAGCCGCAATGGGAAAACTACCAGATAGTAACAGAGTTGAAAAATATACAAATTTTTCTTTTTTGCAAAGACGGCTTTTAACTAAAAGCATAAGGCAGTTATTCATTTATTCCGCATTCACTTCAAAAACCGCCTGCTTTCAAAAAGTCATCCGGGCCAACCTTATTCCGCATATCCATTATAAAGTTCATTTACCATTCAACAAAGACACAAAAGATGAAGCGCTCTCGTGGGTACATCGTGCCTTGTATAATGAAAGAGCTTTAATATCTACTAAAAGTTTGAATTATGCATCGATCTGAGAATAATAATGCAAATTAAATGTATAAAAGTGATAATAAAAATAAAAAATCAGCTCTGAACTTTAGCATTGGAAATCAACTTAACTTAAAATTATTATACTCTTATAATTAAGATAATACACTGTGGTATTTTTTAAAATATCTTATCAACTATTTTTACTCAATATCTTCATATCGTCGCTCTGAATTAAAAGAGAGCCATCTCAGCGTCCGCTTGAAAAAGGAGTCAACGCGGCGCGTCCGGTTAAAAAAAGAGCCATCTCATACGCTATTTTTTTTCTCGAAATTTATGTTGGCAACACCATTAAATGGAGAAATGTAGAACTAATGCATGGCAATATATACTCATATACAGCCATAAATAATCAGATATAAAAAAGCGCAAGCGACGTCTATGGCCTATAAAGAATTATCCAACCAGCTGTACCGACTGTCGTAGCGGGCTTTTGCGCGCTTAAAGACCTGTTTTAAAAAGTGTTAGAGGCCAGCGCAAAATAGATTAGCAATTTGAATCATTCATCAAAAGAAAAATTAAAGTTAATTATTATTGAGGTTTTGTATTTAGAAGCGTATACCGTAATTGTTTAACTATACAAATTTCTGGTTTATTATTTAAATTTTGGTTTTTCAAAATACATATATTGGAGTTAGTTTTCAATTATTAGATTCAAAACGTTCAATTACTGTTAATGTACAGGCTATAAATATAGTTTCAGTATTTTCTTACTGGATTATCCGAATAATCAGCTCACGAAGCGCGCATGCAAAACTCTAGTCAGCTTAAATAACAGATTAATACGCGAAAACTTTTTCATGAATTGTTATACCTGATTGTTTATTGCTGTATATAATTATTAGTATTACATTAGTGCTGATGAAATACGATTATACAAGAATGCAAATTCAATATATTATTGAATAGATATAATTTCGTTTGCCACAGAAAGCTATCACGAGCAACTAAATTGAATAATGTTTTCCATTTGATCATGTTGCCAACCTAAATTTCGAGAAAAAAAATAGCGTATGAGATGGTTCCTTTTTTAACCGGACGCAGAGTTGACTCCTTTTTCAAACGGATGCTGAGATGGATTCCTTTTAATCCAGAGCGACGATATATTAATAAAATAAAAAATATGTATAATACTCAATGCAATTTGTAGATACAACATTTGTCAATAACAGTATTAATATTCTTTATTCCAAGGCGATCATATTCAGAATATATTCAGGAGAAAAACTGAGACACTCTTCTTTTCTGTACAAGAAAAATGTGGATGGCAGAAGAGAACGCTTTTTTCTCCTCAAATCCATTAATAACATCTCTGAAGCAGAAAATCATGAGCCAAAAGTAGCAGGTGATTCATAATAACCCTTTTCTTTTTTGCAAATTCATTCCATATACGAAAATAAAATAAAAATTATTACAAAGAAAGGTTAAAATTTATTTATTTAAAGGAAAGTTGAGTATTTTTCCTTTCACACGGAATAATGTTCGTGGCGTGTGCCGCTCGAAAGAAATCACCTGCTACACTCAAGTCGTCGACCAGACGGCAATTGTGCACGCGCGTGCCGTCCTCGTCCCCGACGATAAAAAAAAAAAAAAGCGCGCATGGTAGGTGTGGGCGTTCGTGTATACTCACAGGTGGTGTTGCCGGCCATCTCGATGATGCATTGGGCATCGCGGGTTATCTCCCTCGTGTTGAAGGGACGCACCCGCACGGCTACTTTTACCGACGACATGTTCACGGTCGTAGCCTCGGGCTGGCCTTACTCAATTCGCCTTGATCGTCAGTCTCGGGTTATTCACCTCTGCAACAAAAAAAAAAACAAAGGCTTCATGTATTATATGTTACAAGAGGCGAACAATGTGTGATGGTAAAACTTAGAAGACATACTTTGGGTATTGCGCGAATATATTATTTTAAAAATTCGTGTATTTTTTATTCATTTTAAGCTACTTTTCCTATATAATCTTTTATATATAACATATATTTTTTCAATATTTTGTATAAGCAATACAATTTCGGAAATTTTTACTTAATGTAAAAATTAGGAATCCCAATCGAATATAACAGACTCTCTCATATATAGCGCTGACCACATATTCCATGAACCTTGAAACTACATGTAAATAGATGCGCCGGCATGTATTATCACAGAATGCGGATGTATGGCCAAATTGGATCCAGTTACAATATGATCGTGTCTAATAAAAATGCTAGGATTGGATAATTTATCGATATAGAATCTAAATTAAAAAAATAACAACTTTAGTGGACTGATAAATTATCTTTTTTCTATGAAAACTAGATTGTTTGCATCAGTAATAAATGCTATCACGATTAACACTATATTTAAGTGATTTCCGAGAAAATTCTTGTTAAATGTTCATTACTTTCTTGTAAATAAAATGTACTGATATCTTAAATCAAGCTAGAAATAGATTTAAACACTATAGCCTTGCAGAAAGTGTACATTGCAATGTATAACATAATCATAAAAGTCGATATCGTATCACTTTATTTCTGTCCTATAGACACACTAACGTATATTCGTGATAGACTTGCGGCAGTGTCTGCGAGCTGATAAAATCAATTAATTCAACTGATAGCATCTCAAAAAGTACCATTTTTATTAGTTTTATATATTTTCGATATCAATTAAGTTCGTAACTGAGTTTATTAAATTTGCTATTTAAACATTACTCGAAATTATCTTTTATTTTTATTACAAATATAATAAACCCCAGCGCTCGTGCTCGATGCTTGCATGCAAATTGTCGTGTACATGTAAAGAAATGCCCCATGACGCACACGCTCCAACTTCACATACACTGGCCCCGCAATTAGTCAGCCAAAAGGAAGAATCTAATCGTCCCTTACGCGCCTGTGACTAATTAATGAATGCCGTAAGCAGTCGTCGCGTAGCTGCGAGTAATTGCGCGACGCGCAACTGCGTGCGCGTGAATGCATAATGAATCTCGCCGTGTCTCGTTAGTGAACTTTCGACTCTCCTGGGTGTCTTTGCGAAAGCTGTCATTCAATCCTTCGTTGCCGCCTGGCGCACTGCAACTTTACCATCATTTTTTCACGTGTTGTTGGCCTTTCGCACGCCGAGTCATTTGCTTAATAGCGAGCGAGCCAGATTTACGCATGGCACGTAATATAGAAGTGCGTGACGCGATAACTGCGCGACGGTCAAGAAATAAATTTATTGTTTAGCTAAGCTTATTTTTACGATGATGGAATCAAGTTGTTGACTGTGTGCATACAATGATGTGATTTTACTACTTCGTTGGGAAAAATAACAGAGGCGTATTTTTTTTAAATCAAGAAATATATATTCCTAATAAAGATGTTGCTAAGGAAATCCTAACTATAAATTTTGGTATAGCTACTCATTAATTAATTAAAAATATTTATTATATTAATCCTGGCCTACCACTACATTTGGTCGCTTATGAGAAAAAAAAATTATATGATAAACTTTACTCTAAAACTCTATTATAACTTTCTGAATTTTTTTTATGAAAAATGTTCATAACAATACCGTATTGACACCAGGCGCTCTTGGAATGTAGTTCAATAGCATTTCAATTTTAAATATGGATCACTACAATTATACCCACTACTATACTATAAATGTAAAATAACTGTGTTTATGATAATCAATTAAGATTATCCTTCAAATTTAGAGAAACAACTTGAAAAACCTTTTTAAATATAAGTTTACATCCATTTACATAAATTTATAAAATTATGCGAACAAAAATACGATTTTATGAATAACCTTTCTCGAACCCTTGAATGACGTACGAATCATGCATGCTTTCCATAGGAAAGAGATCAGATCTACTATAAATCTTGAAAATAACAAAATAATTATGCACACCTCTAAAAGCCCCTTATATATACCCACATCAAGGCCTATCCAGGTCAGAATCAACAGTCATTGGCCAGAGTTGATCCTCTCGAAGACAGGGGATCTCGGCAATATTTTCTCACTTCGTAAGCCTATAAACAAAAAGGAGCGCAGGCGCGTACCTTTCGAGAATCACTCAGAGTGGCCGCCAGGGGCGGAGCAAGAGAGAGAGAATGAGGAGAGAAAAGAAGAGCCTAGAGCCAACAGCGGCGCCAACCATCGGGCTTAACGATATTGCCAGGGAAAGAAAGCCGGGACGATCTCATAAGAGACGGCGGCGGCACGATGAAGATAAAGTCGCAGACGCATCAGCACCAAATGGCGAAGCCGCGAGTAGTAGGAACACGGCTGTCTCATTTTCAACTGAAACGCGGTGCGGGTTTTTTTTTATTCAATGTAAAACGAGGTAATGTTGCACATCTTTTTCAGGGTAAAAGTGGATTGATGAAGAAAGAGAGTAGAATAGAAATGGCAGTCATTCAGTTAAGAAAATGACTTGCTCACGTTCGAAACAATGTGCAATTACGTTTTATAGTAAATAATAAAGTGACTTGGACATTTCCGAAAAATTGCGTTTCTTTTACTTTTCTTAATGAAAATGTAAAAAGTCCTATGGCTGACATCTCTTTGTATGAACATCTACGATAACGCTGCTTTTATGTAACCCTATTATTGTCTATACGGCACGATGAGCATGTCATAACGATTTGATTACGTTTATATATACCCTGATAGTGGAAATGGTCTAATTTCCACCCATTTATGAAACGATTGTTAGAAAATTATCTAGAAAGTATGCAGCGAGTTTTCCGAAATGGCTATAAAATGACTAAGAAATATTCGAAAATTGGTTTCACAAAGAAGAAAATACTAGACGATTTTCACCATGGTAATAAGACGCAAAAGAGGTCTTTCCTATAACACTAGCAATCAGATCAGATAACATAATAAAAACTCTATATTTTTCTAAATTTTCAAAGACGGATAAACTATTTTATCAGAAAAAACATTATTGACCATAGAAATAATTCCATACGTTTATATCATTTTTATCAATACACTCACTTCGATGTATTCATAGTATTGCATTTATAAAAGCAATAATATGAGTTATAAGTACGTGAAATATTCTATAATAAATTCTATGCAATCATCAATAATAAAAATCAAATGTAAAACTAATAATACATGAAATTAGATTTATAAAAATAATTATACCTATATTTTATATCAAGAAATCAAAATCCCCTGATAAAATCTCATTTATTCGATATGACCAATCGCTAGAAAATAAGCAAAAGCAAATTCTTACTTATTATTTTCAATTACCCCTTTTGCTACAGTATTAAAATATTGAGTTTATTTTTCATATTTATAACAGATGGAATGACTTAACAGACTCAACTGTTACTTCAAATGTTACTCTAATTTACTATATCGAATGTGTACGACTTAAATGGAAATTTAAATTAAAAATAAAAAGCTAAATGACAACATTGAGACACAATCTTAGAAAAACTTAAATATTTTTATAGGACAGAAATATTTACAATTCTATAAGTCTGACGAATATACATTATCATTGCTACGTAAATTATGTTTCTGTTAAGCTACAAAAATCCTTTTAACACAGTATCAAAAATAAAAAAGTAAGCAAACTTTTCCATTTTACAAATTAAAACTGTTTTTATTTGAAAATATCTAAGCAGCTACTTTTTATTTCTACCCCGTTATAAGACTTCATCTAAATCGCAAACTCATTAAAATTTAAAATGTCTGAAATTTTAATTTTATAAAAAATAAAACTATTTATAATTAATGACATTACGGATTACAGTTAAAAATGATTTGAAAACTTCATCAGAAAAAGACATCGAAAAATACGCCGGCGATGACGTCAAAGTAATTCTTATTCTAGCATATGAATCAACGTCACTTCATAACAACTTCATATTTCGTTTATTCATTACATTGTATGATATTGATCTAACTATAAAAAGTAAGATGTGAGATTTTTGTACGGAGCTCTAAATGACAAATTAAAGTGTTTGCTCAAATAATCTAACAAATTCTTCAGTATATCCTGATAGGAATTGAAAAAAATTAGTCAATTCTGGCCTAATTTCTAAACTTCTTTAATTGCTAAAGTTTTTTACTAATATAGGTGTAGAAACTGGCTATTTTTCTTGCATTTCTACTAAGATAAGCAACATAGATGTAATAATGGTAGAGTGTAACTCTTCAAGCAAAGTGTGTAAAGTGTTTCCTGTTTTGTATATATCATTGATTACGCAATGTTTATTAGATCGATATTTCAACCACATATCTAAGTCTAAGGTTATAAGCACTTTATTTATAAGAAAAAAACCTAAAACATATTTGATAATGTCTTCAACTACAATGGCAAATATTTCCAAAATTAAATTTCCATATATTGAATAGTATGCTTCCATAATTTATGAGCGGTAAATTAAGATACTTCATGCCGCGCAAATACTGTTTACACAACAGAATTTAATAATAGCAAAATTATAACCGACAGGCTGATTTTATCGATCCAATCACTCTATACAACTCCAAGATGGGAAAAATAAAAAAATTTTCCTTCACCGTCACCCAGAGCTAAATGAATAATATCTTTCATTACCTAAAGTTGCGAAATTTTGCGCTCGAAAGTGAATCAAAGATTTTCATCCCAACATACAATGCAAACACGAACGAATGATCGCACAAGCACGAACCTAACAAGGATGAACCGAAGAGACATAGTATAACGAGAAGCCGTGACCGTCAGGCGCTCTCGTGTAACTAGATACGGAAGAGGGAGAGGGTAAAGAATGAGTCAGCCGAGCGAAATCCGCCAACTCGCGCCACCCCCTCGCTCGCGAGTGGGAGTCGAACGGAAGAAAGCCGTGGCAGCAGCTCTGATGCGCTAACCTATATATCAAACCGCGCACTCTCGGGAGGACGACGACAATGTCGCCGATAAACTTTTTCTCTGCGCCTCTCTGCACTCGCGCATTTTCTCGCATTTAGTCGTCGAATGAAAGACCGACTCTATTGGCCGTTTCACCTCATTGTCTCGTTCGCGGTAGCTGCGAAAAATTTCATTCGAAGCCAGCGTCGACGGAACTCTGACGCCCCGAGCTTTTCATCTCCTGCCTCTCGAGTAATTAGACAATAATGGTGAAACGACTCGCGGCACCTCATTGTTCCTTCTTTTCTTTTTCTTCTTCATCTCCCCTGCACATTGTATCGCGTAAGCGTATGGTCGTTAGGCCAAGACATAAATATTATTTACGAGCTTTCGAGTGACGCCAGGTTAGTTTTCAGCGAACGCGAGGGGCCAATAAATTATCGAATCTTTAGTGTAGCCTCGGAAACTTTCAGCAGTAACGATTTTACAAAAGTTGCGCGAGATATACGTCTGACATGACGCGGCCATTATCTACTTTAATTGTCCGAAAGTTTGAGGAATAATGCGAGAGTAGCAACTACTGCGTTGTTTTTGAGAGTCGAAATATAACGGGAATCGTAGGCGAAAGTTGGCCGAATGGTTGAGTTTGCTTTGAAATATGTTGGGAGTTGTTTTACGCAGAATAATTTTGTTAGACAAAGAACAGATGTAATAACTTTATCATACAACTACCAATGATTAATTTCATAAAAATATTGCTTTGAATAAAAAATTAAGCATGTAAATTGACAATGTAAAATGTAAATGTTTTTTGCATAGATAAGTCTTCGTCATTGAACTCGAAACAGATAGAAAAGGTAAACCTTTCTCGATACATTTTCGTGTTTGTAAAATTGATTTGATCGCGATGAAGCTGCATACAAAACGTCAATGCCGCGGGGGAATCTGGCGTTGCCTCGTAGAATCAGCATACGACCTCGATAACGTGTTTTTCAAACGCAGCGTATCTTCTGGACAACGAGTCCCGCAGGTTTTCGCGAACTACACGAGCACGCGATTTCCATGTCAAGGATGCTCGCAATAGAGGAAATGTATCGCCGCCGCTGCAACGAATGAGAATTAGCGTACAGCTCGCATCTGCGCGTCCGCAAGGTTTCCGACTGCATATATAGATGCAGGTCTTTTGTTCTCGCGAAGCTGAACCTTTTTCATCTTCGTAGTGCGGCCAAGACGCCGATTTCGAATGAGGAATACCAAGGATCAATAGCGTCAGATACCGACGTCAAGACAAGAAAATATTGTGATAAAGTATGCTTATAAAAAACCGTCGGAATTTCTCCTACCCATAGCTACGATCTATAGATTTCGAAAACTTTAGCCCTGACTACGGCCACCTATAAGTTTCTAATAGCGCGCACAGCGTATTCGCATACCAAACGACCGACGTCAACCCAATTTCTTTAACCTTCCCACTACGCTCGCAATGTCTTTCCAATTTTCTCCTTTCCCTCCCTATACCCAGTGAACGTGATCCACATAAGAACCGCAAAGTCGCTCATTACTCGTGCTTACGATGCAGGCCGCTTTCGATCGAACAAACGTCCAATCGCCGCCATCGTCAAGCTGATATCCCTAACGAAGGAAAACCATCTATATAAACACATGCGCGTTTGAAAAACCTCCGATCCCCTCGTTGCGCATTCTAAGCGGGCTCAAGGTCCCCTTACGCACTCTGTCTTTCTCCGGCACCACACACATACACACATACATACACAGACCGCCGTGAACGTCAACGGGTGGCTGACGTTCGCAGTGCTGTGAGCGCGCGCGCGCGTGCTTGATCAATGACACTTCCGTGCCGTTACTATATTCCCAGCCCCCGTATGTATACGCAAACCCGATAAGCGATCCACTGGGGGGCTACAGATCTCATTCCTGTCCAATATAAAACGTGAACGGGAAAAGGGATGTCTCGTCACGTTCAACCCCTCTAGGTTCGAGCTTGCGAGCGAAAAGCTCGCGAAGGTAAAAGCAACGCGACATGGCAAAACTGCGAAGGAGCGAGCGAGCGCGCGGCGAGTGATCGATAACGCGAGCGAGCGCGTGAGCAAGAGAGAGAGAGACGGACGAACGCGCTCTCTCTCTCTTGCTCGCGTTATTCGCCAAGTCACCGCGCGGGGGGCCGACTGTGCGAAAGCATCGATTTTTACGGCGCTGCTCTCCTTCTTTGCGAAAAATCGCCAGCTCCTTCGACGATGCCCGTCGTCGTCCGCGCGCTGCCGCATCATCACTCGGTCTTTGTTGCGGAGCAGGCGCAGGCGCAAGCATGAGGCGTAGAAACGTGACTGCTTACCCCTGGTGCCTGTCGGCTGTGGCCTCGACGGTGACAGCGGTTGTAGCACTGGCTTTGTTTTAGCAACTGCGCACTGAGCAAAAGCACTGATAGATCACCACTGCCAATCGGTTCCGGACAGATTATTTATCGATTAATTTCGCACAGATATTTTCACACTATACTGCTGCTCTTTTTTTCTCTCTCTCTCTCTCCCTTCCTTCGGCCCTGCAGTAGACGGCTGCGTCGTCTCTCGCGCGTGCTCGCGTCGACGTTAGGTCGAGGTGCGGACAGCAATCGGTCGGCCGCTGCGGCTGCTACGACGAGCCCTGGCTCCTTCGGCTGCTATTGTCGCGGACATCGCGTCCGCGCCCTCGGCTGCGCTCTACGTCTGCACACGGGAGCTTCTTCTGCGCTGCTGCTGCTGTCGCTGCTCGACTGCCCTCTTCAAGCGGGCGAGAGCTGGCGCGCTAGCGCCGTCTTTCTCTTTCTCTCTCGCTCTCGCTCGCTCGGGGGGTCGCGCGCCCGTAGATGTCCTCGAAGGGGAGGCGACGCGACGTGCGCCGGCGCGAGCTGGCAAGTGTATCGGGCGCGCATCGGGCGCCATCTGCTGGGCTGCACGCGCGCACTGTGTATTGCAGTGCACGGGAGGGGCAGGAGAGGAGCGGAGAGTGCAAGGAAACTTGAGGAAAGGTGGGCGGTCCTTTGTTTCCTGCGGTTACGAACCGCGAAGACGCAAATAATTGGTGTCTCGAAAAGATTTCAGTGAAAACAGCTCATAAACTTTTTCAACATTGTATACCAATAGGGTTATATAACATATGATATTTTATGCGAACTAAGAAATTAATTTCAAAATTTTTATCAATTATTTAACATATTTGCCTGTTTTAACTGGAGTATCGTATAGGTGTATATTGTAGGTTAATAATTTAACTAATATCAAGATAGATTTCCATTTATTAAGAGATTTTTATCTCTCATGAAAAATAAGCCTTTATATTTATTCATTTTTTTTTATATTACCATAAAACGTCTTTATTACGGTCGTTGAGATGAATATTATGATATCAAATAGTATTAAGCCCAGAAAATCTTGGATAACTAAAGCAATAATGAAATCATGCAAAACCAAAGAACTTTACAAACTTTGGAAGAAAGATCCTAATAATCTTAATAAAAAAGAAAAATACAAAAAGTACTTGAAAAAACTTCACCAAATAATAAACAAAGCAAAAGATAATTTTGACAAAAAGCAAGTTGAAGCAAATTCTAACAACAACAAAAATCTTTGGCAGTTAATAAACGACAAAATGGGCAAAAACCCCCAAAAAAAAGTAACAACATAAACCACATCTTAGATAGCAACAAAAAAATAACAAACCCAGCTGATATAGCTGAGCATAT
>JAYJLV010000056.1:4992047-5006485 GCA_036873485.1 Torymus texanus
TATTTCCTTATCGATCTATACTTCCTAGATCTCAAGGGTCTGTGCGTGAGCTGTGGAGACGCAGGTCAAGAGTCAGTCGCTTGCTGAACTCTGACCGAGTCGCCAAGGCTTTTTTATTCTCCCGAATATATTTAGATTTACTAGAGTTTAATAAAGAAATAAACATTCTAGAATAATTGTGCTGTGTTATTATTTAAAAAACCTTTAAATTCAAAACTTAATAATAATTGAATTTACGTTCATCACAAATACTACCGTAGTATTTAAAAGCATAATTCTTTAATTGTAACGATATTTTTGTTCTCTGTGTAATATTATTATTTAATGAAAACGTAACAAATCTAATAATAACTTTTAACCGAACAAGCGTCAGCGAGTGAGATTAACTAGTATTTACTTAAAAACATTGTAGTAGGCACAGCAGAGAACTCTGTCGATATAAAGTATTATCCTCTAAGATCATCTACCTATATGTACATTTTTCTAATATTTCAGCTCAACGCAGTACTATAAGCTCAGCCTCCAAACTACCGACAAGTAAAACCGGACAAATACGGACTGCGAACCACATGACTGTCAGCGAGCGTGGGATGCTGTCGGATAAGAAGTCACCGGTTGCACACGGTCACGTTTCCTTGATCAAACCACCGTCCAGGACTCCTAAGCTCAGTACCAGTATTTCAGTAACCAATTCCTCCAAATTACGCTACTCTACCGAGAAAAAATGAGCGGTGACACGGAGGATTTTCATTAAAGATTTACAATTTCTTTTCTTGGCAATAATAATAACAAAGACTTATGGACTTCTTCTATCAACTTAGAAAATATGTAATATTAATTGAATTTTTAGTGATTCAACGTATTAACTTAACTCAATGCGTTTTCTATAATTTTTTTTTTTCATTTATTTCAATTAATATAGGTAAACTTTTAATTACTTTGTTGTACAAACATTTGATACTTGAGTAATGTAATTACTTTAAAATATATTAACATTATTCAATATTAATAAAATGTGATTTATAGTTTTGTAAGTTTTAAATTTCATGTGCATATTTCATATTTAATTGTTGGTGTACAGTTTTATACTGTAATAAATACAAAATTATTATTTATGATAAAAATTTGTATTATTTTATTTTTTAATCTTTATTAATCAAAAAACGATTCAATAATCCCTTCACATAATATACACATACAAGGGTTACTATACTTGCAACATACTATATACAATTTTGCAATCAATATAGCTTTTTTAATTTAAAAATATACCTGGTCTTAACATTTATTCTTGACTAGCGTTCTGAATAGAGTCAACGAAAAAAACTATAGCAGGGTGTTAAGTGAAAATCAATTTAGTAATGAACTGAAACTTATCAAGTTCTCCTTAAAAAAAAAATTCAAGGAAATTGAAATTTCCTACGCAGTTGAAATTGTACGTGCACCATAGTGAAAGGACATACGGTATGAGAATATAGTGAGTTATGGTAATGAAAACTATTTATACGAGATACATTAGATATTTTTAATACAAAATCATATGAATAATGAAACACATTTATTTCTATTCAGTATGCACTGTCTATACAGTGAATAGAGGAAAAATAACAGTGTTCGGAAGGCATTCAAAGACAAGCTGCAAGCTGCAAGCACCACCTCGGTAAGGTAGAAATCAGGGGAATGTAATTGTACCCATCACGGCGCGGCGTTGCAGCATCGTTACAAAAGCGGAGCAAGCTAGAAAACGTGAATACGAGAGGTAGAACGATCGAAGCGGAGCCAGCTTGGCTGCGACCCGCAACTTTCGTGGTAAATTTAGAAAGCAAAAGCGTGCGCCGTGCTTTCGCTTATCTTCGAGACTTGGGAGGTCGCGCGCGGCCACTCCACCATCGACCACAGTAACCATTGCTCCGTTTCGTGCGCACGGAGCAACGAGAGCCAGACCGTCACCGAGATCGAACCGCAACCGGCTGCTCAAGCAATAAACGGAAAATGGGTAAATAAAACACGAATAAGCGCCAACCGACGACCGTAATGCACTGGTCAAGTCGACGACGGGGCGCATAAAGCTTCAGCTTATTTAGCGTCCACGAGCCACCACATATGCGTTTAGCCCAGATTCGGCAGGCATCGATACGCGCGCGACGTAACGTGACAGTCAGGCCACCAGAGCAAGCGACCTCCTCGCGCGTACCGTGACAGCCGACTGCCCATCCTCCTCGACGTCCCGACACTCGGCAGGCCACGCCATAGGCTAGACGAGGACAGAGCGAGAAACTGAGAAGAGAACCGAAGGTGTGCGTATGTGTGTGCGTTTGTGTCATCACGCGGGCCGCGTGTGTAGGTGTGTGCGGCGTGCGATGTCAGCTCGATCGAACGCGAGTCTCCGGTCTGGCTACTCGTCCCTGTGGCCGTTGTCGCTGTCCGAGTCGTCAGCAACGGACATGTCGCCGTAATGGCGTTACGCCCGCTCGCATCGGCAGCGCTCCCGATTATTATCGTCGTCGACTGCAACAGCTGGCCCTTTGTCGTCGCCGTCACAGCCGGACGCCCGACGCCGTGAGGGAGAGGAGGAGGCGGGCGCCGCGAAGCGACAGGAAGGTGCAGAGGCAAGTAGCGCGCGTGTAACGCAGCTTATCGGCCGTGTGTGGCCCGTCGCCGGGGCGCGCGCGCACCACCAATAAGTACCTATACCGCCATCCTCCAGCATCGACGCGCCAAAAATTCTCTTCGTCGGAAGCATAAGTAGCGCCCGTTCGTTATTTGAGAATCGCACGCGCGGCGCACGGCGCGGCGGGAGGGGGAGTGAGAGGCAAAAAGGGGGAGGGGGAGAGAGAAAGTGCAAAGTTCCCCCGGGCGCGCGCTCTCCCCGTCGTCGCTCGCTGCCAACCTCGAATGCCGCCACGGAGAGGAAGAGCAAGCGAGAGACGTCTAACCGAAACGGGAGTACGAGAGAGATGGAGATATAGACGTGTCGGTGTGTGCGTGCACGCGTGTCCGTGTGTGAGAGGGAGAGAGAAAGAGATCGGTGACTTGTCCGAGGCGATGAGAGAGAGGTAATACGTGTTAACGTGTGTACTTGCGCTCGACGAGGGGCATACATATTTTCCGGAGTCGACGGAATTCCCGCGCCGACAGGGCCATTGTTGAACGACGTGTATCGTACTTGCGCGGCTAATGCGGCTCGTGTCCCTCATGCTGCCCCGTGTAGGATGAGAACGGCTTATGGACGAGGTTGTCGAGACGTTTATGGCCAGGCCACCGCTCGCTCCAATTAGCCGCTTTTCTTCCCCGCTAACGTACGTTTCTTCTTTTTGCAGAGTTTTCCATGAGTACCAAAGCCGGGAATTGACAGTGTAAGGAGATACTCGAGAGTGATACTGGAGAGCTCAGGAGTACTACACAGTACTGCACTAGCCAAGCTGGCAGCTGTAGATATGGCAGAGGAGAACAGTGAAGTCAAGTCAGCAGGACCCTCCTCGCCCAGGAGTCCCCACAGCAGTGGTGCTGCTGGCACTGGTGGCAGTGTTAGCGTCAGCGGCACTGCTGGAGCTAGTGGCACCAGTGGCAGTGGCATTAAAGCTACCAGTCCCCGTTCGCCGAGGCAGGCACGCAGAATGAAACTGACTGAGCAGCAGCTGGAGAGCTTTAGTAAGGAAGAGCTGGCAGCCAAATGGCGTGAGCAGGACATGTATATGGACTGTCTAGAATCACAGGCATCAGCCCTGGAAGGTACTGAGATCACTTGAGAGTGAGAGCACCTCTCTACCTACATTTCTTAAAATTGACATTTTCAAAATCAAGTCACAAGCGAGATCTGTCGCTTCATACATACCAGATTCTTACATACAGAGATGAAAGAGCTGGTTGCGTTTCTGAGATGATAACTATTGCATTTCAAGTGTTTAGCCTACTTTAGATTTCACAAGCAAGCATCACACTGTTGATGCTGCAGATTTATTATTAACTAGATATAAGAGTAGAAGTAATCTTTATTAAATTTCATTGCCATGTTTAGGATATCTTAATTCCTTAAAATTTCAAGGTGATGTGCTGTGTAATAATCATTTGTGTAATAATAGAAAGTGCTTTTAATCATATGAAATTTCTGTGAAAAAATTGTGATATTCAGTGCTAAGATAAAATTGGATTTTCAAAAATCTGTGGTGCACAAATAAGATCATTCTAAAAGCTAATTGGTGCATACTTTTCATTTTAAATTTAATTTGTGTCAGTGCTGTATTTAAAAATAATTTCAAATTTTCCTTTGCTACATTAAATAAAAAGGTGGAAACAAGTGTTATGCAAAGTATTTGTTTCGTGATTATTGAAGTAACTTCATCAGAACCTGCTACTGAGAAGGCATCTGGAAATTTACATAAATCATCTGGATCATTATTGCTTGGCACAACTATCTATTCTTTCTCTTTATAATTATATAAACACCACCTACCTCTATGCAAGACCTGAATTGTACGTTAACCAATCCCTCAATTTTCTTTTATTCTTCCTGTTCAAGAATTTCCTGTTATCCCTAGAATTACCCCTCATTCCCTTTTGAGAAAGATGTGTCAATTGTGCCTACATCCAAATGGGTCGCGAATGATGTTCTTGAAAACCATGCAAGAGTAAAGGTATCGGCTGCAACACTCGCCAATGGCAGAAATCTCACAGCACCTCACCATGATGCTACCAGTGTGCTGAAGTGCCACCAGTACATAAAATCAAAGTATGCGTCAATTAAAGATGTCATTTGTCGGACAATTAAAATCACTATTTGTATTCCTTTTTTATGTGAGCACATTGAATACATATAATCCGTTTTCAAGCCTGTTTTATTCCACAATGTGAAGATTACTATTATACATCGCGATTTAATAAAAATTACCTAGTACAGAAAGAAATATGAAAAGCAATGTAGCTTTTTGTTCACTAACATATTATTTGTAGGAAATAATATTCTCTGCATCAAACTAATATTTATAAATCATTATTTTGATAAATAAGAAACAAAACTTCATGATTAACTAATCTATAAACATCTATAATTCATTTATTTGGTTTTTATTGTTGTATATTTATGATAGATATAAAGACAATTTATTATGATTTATAAACATTAAATCATGCAGTAGAAACTTTCATTTTATTACAACCTGAAAAATAATTATAATATTGTATTATTTCAGGAGATATTGCTTCATTGAGGGAATCTGAAGAAAAATATAGACAACAGTATGCAGAGGCATCGCACAGGGAAAAAATTTTAGTTAGGAGACTTGCTTCTAAAGAGCAAGAGCTACAAGAGTATGTGGTTAGTAGCTTTCAACATTTTTTAACACTTTTGTCATTTATTATTAATAAAATAAATACCAATGTAATTGTGAATTGTATGTAGAATCAAATAACTGAAATGAAAGCCACCCATGCACCGTCTGCTGCAGCACTGAGGTCTACTCTTCTTGATCCAGCTGTAAATATACTTATACAAAAACTACGTCAAGAATTAGTCACAACAAAAGCTAAATTAGAAGATACTCAAAATGAATTAAGTGCCTGGAAATTCACTCCAGACAGGTATATTATCAGCTATTTACTATTTATCAATTAAGTTAATTTATTGTAACAATATTTATTCCCTATTATATTTCTAGCAATACTGGGAAAAGGTTAATGGCCAAATGCAGATTATTATATCAAGAAAATGAAGAGTTAGGACGTATGATATCTAGTGGTCGAATAGCTAAATTAGAGGGAGAACTTGCCCTTCAGAAAAGTTACAGTGAAGAGGTTAAGAAGTCCCAATCTGGTGAGTAATTTATCAATTATGATTTTTATATTACTTATTTCAAAAATAATTTTTATTTATCCTGCATGTTATAAACCAAATGTATATTTTTCAACAGAACTAGATGAATTTCTTCAAGATCTTGACGAAGACGTTGAGGGCATGCAAAGTACAATTTACTTTTTGCAACAAGAACTGCGAAAAGCACGCGAGTCCGTAACATTATTACAGCAAGAAAACGTTTCCTTAAAAACTACTACTGGAGAAAACAATTTAACAAATGGGTTATCTCCACATACTCCACCAATTAAAAAAGAGGAACCTGAGGAGAATGTAGCAACAGAAACTAAGTTGGTAAAAACGGAAGATAGTGATAGGTATAAAGGTGCTAGGACTCCTCCATTACCACCTGAAAGTACACCTGCAAGTGAACGCGCGTGTGTTGATAAACCTGAGAGGACAGAAAATAAAACACATCCAACAGAACAAAATGACGAAAGCTCCAGTGATTCGGCAGCTTTGATTATTAAAGTAGAAAATGAATTATTAAGTGAACGCGAAGAAGATGATGAATCAAGAACTAATAAAAGGACGTTACGGACTAAAACTAATAACAGAAGCAGTGGCAAGACTAACGGGGAGGAAGTGATAACAAGGACAACAAGGGGAAGGGATAGAACAAAAAGGGGGAAAAGTGTGCCAGGTAGTGATGATGAAAAAATTCAAAAAAAGAAGCGAAGAGGGAGTCTTTTATCTCTTGAATACAATGATGGAGAAGAGGATGCTTTAGTTTTGACAAATGGCGAAATGTTACAAAGTGATCCAGAGTAAATTCAATGTTTGTTTATAGAAAGTTATTACTAGCAAATATCAAAGCTAACAAAGAAAACAAAATAAATTAACTAATTGGTCAGTTAGATTACTGACAGGATGTTTGAACTATAAAAAATCTTTAAAAAAAAAACAGCAGAATTGTAAAATAAACTTAAATATGATTACTTTGTTAATTTTAAAAATCTATATTTTTTATTTACAATTTTTCATTTAACAAAGTCATTAAGTAGCAATCAATTTATACCTTGTATAAACAGATTTTTTTATTTTAAAGCTGTTAAAGTTTCTTCCATTGTCATTAATCGAACTTGACCTATAGAACATTCGTCAAAGGATTGTTCTCTGGCACTAATTAAAATTGATTCTATACTCTGTATAAATATACATAATTAACATTATATAATTAAGTATAAGTGTATGAAACAAAATTTGTATATTCTCCATGATTTAATTCACAATGTACTCTAAAATTGTGTAATATAAAATTGAGGTTTATAGTAACTATGGACAAATTGTGTATTGAAAAAGCTATTTGATTTTAAAACGATATTTGCGAATTTCGCATAAGGCGTGTTATTAAAGATTGTGAAAAAACAAAAGCAATTTCACCCTTGTAATAATAATTTTTTCATATTAAAAAAATTGTACAGTATTTAAATTACTGTTTTATATTATAATTGCATACTTATCTACATGTTTATTTTATAATCATCATTTTTAATCCACATTCTTTTTAAAACAGTTTTGCCTTTTATAAAATATATATTTTCAAACACTTGAAAATGTATACATCATTCTTCCTTCAACATATATATAATACTTTCTCTTTCAAGTCTAAATAAATTTTTTTTTTTTTAATAGATGTAAACTAATGTCAGGGTGCATTATGTGGACAATACTTTCCCCATTCAAATTGCATGCTAAAATTAAAAATGAAATTTGGTTTACATTTTAATTAACTAATATTTATAATGGGGAACATTTAAAACATATGGTGTTATTAAAATATTACACGAGTTCAGTGGTATACACATAATAATATTTGTATAATATAAATTCTATTATAAGTATATTTTTTACGTAAAAAAATATTATAATAAGAAAATTGTATTATATTTGTTAAAAAATGTTCATATATTTACAATAGTTTATTCCTAGCCCAAAAATATCCTGTACTTCATTTAGTTATATCATGATATTATGATTTCATTTATTTACGATTTTTTACAATCAGATTTATATGTGGTTATTACATTTCTTGCATCAATAAAAAATAAAAAAATCAAATAAAAAAAATTTAATGGAAGTACAGAACTGTAAACGCACTAACAGATTTTGGAATAATTAAATATGAAATCAACAGATGTACCCTGATATAGAAAGTCTATACCCTTCCAATGTAAGATTGATGTTTGCAACATAACTTTATGAAAATAGTGTTTGTATAAGTTTAATTACAAATGCAATTAATTATTTAATGTAACTTTCATTTCACAAAAGATGTAATGTTGATATGCTTACTTTTGACTGATTCAAATATGAATTATAATTCCGCTATTTTTTATCAATTGCCCATAATGAAATTTCGGTATACATTAAGTAACGTAGAACATTTAAAATAACAATTTTAAAAATATTAATGTTTAAATGTTTTTAATGAAAAGGAGTCACGTAATTAATGTATTAATAATTAACGTAAATAATTGTTTATTTGTTCTTATTTAACTTAGAATTTTGCATACACATTTTGCAATTTAAAAGGTAAGTAGTTTATATACTCATAACGTATAAAAATTACTTTATATGTTTATCTAATAAAACCAATCAATTGAAAGAGTGATAAGCTTATCGAATGACGGTGCTACCATTGCGACATTTAACCCAGTGATTTTTATTTTTCCGAGTGTAGTGCTCAATATTTTGCGAATTAAGAAAGAACTTGTTCCATTAGTATGTCTGAGGTAATTCATTTGCTAATTAATTAAAATATATAAACATTATCACGAAATATTTATACTACATTTTACTTCGGTAACTTATGAATTACGTAAGATAATTTCTGCGTCAAAAATATGGCCGACAAACAAATATTTGTATCCTATAATCATATGAAAAGTTTTAAAATCGATAAATGTTGGATATTCTCTTCTAAGCGGGGTGCACAAATATTGTATCTTTAATAAAATTCTAACATGATCATGACGAATTTAAATCGGAAGTTAAATCTGAAGAAAAGAAAAACGTAAAAATGTTTACTATATAAATTTTATTTTAAAATTCGATCGAAATATTGTAGTTGCAGTCCAAAGGCGAGAAGCTGTGGGGTGGTCGATTCGTGAAAGGCATTGACCCGACTCTGAACAAGATCAATGCGTCCATCCACATAGACAAACGGATGTATGTAGAAGATATTCAGGTCAGCGTTATAATACACTCTATTATTTCTAGCTACGTGAAAATAATCTTTATTTCGATGGTGAATTAATTAAATGAGTATTAAATAATATTAATAATTTTTTTTCACAGGCAAGTATTGCCTATGCTGCCGCCTTGAAAAATGCGAAATTGTTAACGAATGAAGAATATCTGCTTATAAGGAACGGACTACTACAAGTAATTATGATGAAAAATATTTCGTAAAATTTTCGAACACATAATATACGGTTTATTTAAGCTTCATTAAACAGATGGTTTATATACTTAATAATTTCTCGATCAAAACAGTTTTTGACATTTTATAATAACTTTTTAGTCACCTAATAATTCAAATTGAACATAAATTCACGAATTTTATATATAGATTTACCAAAATTCAACTACAGATCTCAATCGAATTTTTTTCTTCAGATCCAATTTTTCTTTTCCCACAGACATTATATACTTATTAGTATAGTATTTGAAAAAGACATGAAACACTTCTTCCCGTTTGAAACATGAACTTCTTAAAAACATATTGTCATCATTTATAACATTAATACCGGAAATTCATGTATCAAAGTCTTTTGTGTTACTATAATCTAATAATTTTGCATAAAGTATTATGTATAAAATTTGTTATTTTACTGTAAAAAGATGAAAAGTCAGCTACATAAAGAATGCTTAAAAACATTCCCTAGCAAAAATAAATAATGTTAATAATAATAATAACAATTTATAATTAATTAATTAACAATTTATAATTAATAATAAATAATAATTTATAATTATAAATTCTTTATAAAATAAAACTTGCAGGTTCAGAATGAATGGGAGAAAAACGAATTTGTTGTGTTACTCAGTGACGAAGATATTCATACGGCCGTGGAACGAAGACTTACGGTACAAAGTAAAATTTCAATGAAAATTGACATTGACATTATTTTTAACTTGTTAAAATTAAATTGTTAAAATAATTTATTTTCTATTTATTTATAAATAATTGTAATTATAATAGTAGCTAGATAATTATTTTCTATATATATAATTCTAAAAATGTAACAGGAACTTATAGGAGATACTGCGCGAAAATTACACACGGGCCGGAGTCGCAACGATCAAACCATCACTGACACAAAGCTCTGGCTTCGAAAATCAATAGACGCTTTGTTAGAAATTTTACGTGGTGTTATCAAGGTAGCATTTTGTTATAAATAATCAATTTTCATTTTGCTATATTAAATGTAAATGTAAAGTATTAAACATTTTCAATGAAGGTGATGGTATCTCGAGCTCAAGAAAACATTCACATTATTATGCCAGGATATACCCATTTACAACGGGCACAACCAATTCGATGGAGTCACTGGCTGCTTAGGTGTAGTTCCTTTACTTAATTATTAATTTTATAACGAAGATGTTTAATTAAGTAGTTTTTAGTTAAAATACATTATTAAAAATAAATAATTATCGAATTATAGTTACTCGTGGTCTTTGAAGAATGATGCTGTAAAACTAGCACAAATACGTAAAAACGCTAACGTTCTGCCTCTTGGAAGCGGGGCATTGGCAGGGAATCCGTTTGCCATTGATCGTAATGCACTCGCCCATTCTCTGGGTTTTGATGGAGTTACCGAAAACAGTATGCAAGCTGTAGGAGATCGTGATTTCGTTGGTAAAATACCTCTAGCATACATAATCATTTTACTAGGAAAATATATACTACATGCGAATCGGAGATTTCGCTCAAAGTTTAGGATACATTTTGAGTCGTAAAAATATAAAGAAAGTTATACACAGTAATAGACTCCAATGCTGCAAGAAAATTAAGTTATGGTTTTAGTCTTGTGTTAAGGAAAGTATTGAAAAAAGGCTCTTCTTTAAATAACAACAAACCAATCTGGAAAAATTGTACATACCTACAACTAAATTCGAAACTAGAAAGAAAGAGCTTTGATAATTTTGTTTGGAATTCAGGTGGATTTGACACCTCTACTGCCATACACATATATATATATATACACCTATATCAGAGGCCCCGGGGAGACACCAATATTTTTTTTTCAAATGACCAGGAAATTTTCACACACACACACACACATATATATATATATAGTATCAGTCATTTACTATCTATATATAAACCAATTATATGTTATGATACATACAAATAATTACAGCGCATGAGATAAAAACGCGTGAAAAAAAAATTGTTTGTTTTCCATTTTTATAAAATTTTTATAACATTTAATTTAAATTTTGCTGGTGACTTGATAAAAATAATTACATAATAATATTTTGTAATTAAAATACTATGTTACATAAGTCATTTTATGAAAAAAATATCGATTTTCATAAAATATCGAGGAAAAAATGTTTGCTCTCTATAAGTCTATATGTTAAAAATTAAATATTCAAACATTTTTTCCTCTATAGTTCCTCTCGTGACCCTATATTTAAAAAAATATTAATAAGAAAACTTAAAATTTGCACTTAAGTAGGTAATTTTCTTTTTTCTTACGTATCGATTTCGCTAATTTTCCGGAACCACTTTAAAAACAATAAAGTGTGCCAAAACTATAGTAATTTAAAATTGTAAAAATAATGCTGAAAATTTCCAAACATTTGCATCTTAATTTGCTGCTAATATCTTAGTACATTTTCTTTGCTCAGCTTTAAAGTATTATAGTTTTAGTGAATATTAATATTCTATTAATTCTGAAAAAGTTGTTGTAAACTCTTTTTCTAGTTTCGATTTCTATTCAAAATTTTTTCAAAATCGCATCTACAACTTTCAGAATTGATTAATTGTTTGAAGAAGTCTTTATTCAATATTTCGTCAAATCAAAATTATATAATAATATTTATAAGTGATGTTTTTAAAGGGGCTACTATTGTAACTTTCTTCATATTTTTGCATCCCGGAACATATCCTATAAAGTTAAGCATAAGAGCTTTAACATGATATTTTAATGTGTTTTAGACTTTGAATACACAATATCAGTGGTTAATATACATAAATGTGAATTATATATACCGAAAAATATACTACGAAAATGTTGTAGTTTTTAATATTCCCTTTAGCGGATTTTCTATTTTGGACTTCTCTAACTTCTATGCATCTCAGCCGATTGGCTGAAGATATAATAATATATAGTAGCCAAGAGTTTGATTTTATAACAATTTCGGATAGTTTTGCTACTGGAAGTAGTCTTATGCCACATAAACGAAATCCTGATAGTATGGAGTTAATCAGAGGTAAATCTGGAACAGTACTTGGAAAGGTAAAATATAAATACAAATGCATTATTAAATTTTTAAATCCTATTGCAAATGTCATGGATAAATCTAAATATCCTCAATTAACTTTAAATGTATTATACTGCAATAAAAGTAATACTTTTTATAATTTTTAGTTAAAATAGTACCCTCAAATAATTTATATCAATAAATTTAAAACAGGAAAAGAAGCTAAAAGATATATATATATATATATATTAACCAAACTTGTCTAATACTATTTTACTTTACAATAACAAATTATTTCTAAATAATTATATACATAATTTAGATAATTAATAAAACAGAAAATAAAATAATTTTTAAAAATATTTATCATCTGAAATATTCTAAGTGTGTAGGATTTTTGACAACTCTGAAAGGAATACCGTCAACTTATAATAAAGATCTTCAGGAGGATAAGGACGCATTATTTAGTTCATACGATATTGTGGTTGACTCACTTCATATTATACGAGATACTATTAAAACACTACAAGTCAATACTGAAAAATGTTTAGCAGCTATGAGTTTGACTATGCTAGCAACTGATATTGCTTATTATCTTGTGAGAAAGGGGGTAAGATGAAAATAATATTATAAAAATTTATCATATATCGAGTAAATTTAAGAAAAATAAATATCTATCTTTTATGCAAGAATTAAATTTTATACAATTTTAAGTAATAAGTTACCCAGTAACACTTCTTTATTTTTTATTTTGTAAACATTATAATGAGAAAAATTCTTTAGACTCTTATGATATTTTTAAACCTAATCGTTATAAAGAATACATTTTTCTTTATCTTTGTTTTTAATATATTTAATTGATTACAACAAAAAATATAAAGTTTTTCCCATAAAAAGTCAGTTTTATTTCAACTGAAACATGATGGTAAATAAAATACCTCTATTGTTATTTACAGATCCCATTTCGAAATGCTCACCATATTGTCGGTCAAATTATTTGTGCATCTGAATCAGACAGAATACCAATAGAAAAATTTTCTGTTTTACAATTAAAAAACTTTTCGTGAGTAGTATAATAAACTATTAAAATAACATTTAGACCGTTTTCCAATATTCTTTTTTTTTTAACAGATCTGTTTTTGACGAGGATGTAAAAAATATATGGAATTTCGAACAGAGTGTTGAACAATATAAAACAGACGGAGGTACAAGTTTAACAGCAGTACAACAACAAATTGATATTCTTAATAAATGGTTGTTAGAAAATGACTTGGAACATTGCAATCAAGTTTAATCTATCACGAAAATGACAATGTGAAATTCATCAAATAATTTTCAAACAGCATTTAGCTGATTATATATTTCTGCATATCACTTAGGTTTTATTGTAAATTTCGTTACACTTTATATTATTCACTTCAGTATACAAAATTAGTTTCGTAATGTTTTTTCTCTTTCAGCTTAACTAAAAATACTATTTTATTTATGACTTGGTCTTTGTTTCTGTCAATTAGGAAACGGATAAGACATTTTTATCATTAGATTTACAAGCTATATTTTTGAAGAAGGCCAATGATATGTAAAAATACATATATTATATCTATATACAATACTCTAGAATATAAGCGCAGTAACCAAGATATACACATACTATACATATAATTACAAGTGAGATTTAATCAAGTAGTTAAAGATCTCTTTTTCACCAGAATGAGACAGAACCATATCTGTTAGTCAAAGACATTGATAGCTATCATTTATGTGAAATAAAATTTGTTAAACTTATTTTTTTATAATCCTTTTTTGATAGCCACCTTTCAATATAGAGTACCAATAGTTTTTCAAATTCTGAATTCAATTTATAACTTTTATTCACATATTTTGACTGTTGCAGATATATTTATTAGGATTATTCTAAATCTAAATTTCTCTACTTTTTTTACAAAATATATTAAGAAAAAACTAAAGGTACTATGTCTAGACTCTGAAAAATTGAGACTATTCAAATTAATCTATATGAAATCTTCATATTCACATCTTTTACAAATTTCAACAATTGTTTTAACAAAAATTGAATTAATTACAAATATTACTTACGTCGACTGTAATTTACCATTCACTGATAAGAATTTTTACATCGGTCTTACAGTCT
>JAYJLV010000056.1:5023999-5065940 GCA_036873485.1 Torymus texanus
ATAAGCAGTTGACAAAAAGAAATGGAAATCTGGAAATCTAAAACGTTCATTGTATTTTCGTTATAACTTTAATACTAGCTCGCAAAAGCAATTCATTTCAATTGCAATCGATTACATCGGTTTTCTTTTACGTATACACCAATTTACAAGAACTAATCATTATTTTTTCAATGTAATTTTTTTGATAACTACGACAAATCTAGCCATATTCAGAGAATCTCCGTAAGAACCCATGTTAATTTTAAACTACAATATCTCGATAACTAGCTCGCAAATCATACTCAAATTTCGCAGAGACGTTTATAATGATATTATTGACCTACTGACGAAATTTGATTGATCTGACATTATTTTTACATATAGCCCATACAACCTTAATTATACTCGATTCATATAATGAATCGTACTTCAAAAAGCTCGATTCACGGAATCATCACGATTGATAAAAGAAAACCACCGCTACTTATACTTGTACGATTCACAAATACGCAGCTTATTTAAAAATTTTACCAATCCATACAAAGGATGCCCTCCGGTAGGGGTGCGCGAGTACTCGACTCGACGAGTTTTAACTGTATCGAACTATTTTTTCAAACTCAAGTCGAATACTCGATAGTATGAACTGTTGGCCGTAATACGAACTACTTGTACGAAGTCGAGCTATATGAACTTGATCGAACTACTCGATTTGCATCAAACTGTGCGAATCAAATCGGACTATTCAATTTACGCCGAATTATTCAATCCATATCGAACTACTCCCTTTCGCCAAATGTTCATATACTAAGACAGACTATTTGATTCGTGTTCAAGTATTCGATTTACATCAAGTTATTCGATTCATCAATACATAAATAAAACACTTTTTTATTTGTAAATTATAAAAGAAAAATTAATTGACAAATAATCTCTCATTTAGCAGGCCACGTAAGAATTTTAATAATAAGATTAATGATTGCCAAACAGAACATGTAATTTCTTCAACTTCTTGCTTTTTCTCGAATTTTGTTTTTCTGAAGTCCAATAGATTGGAACAGATAGGTCGTTGCGAAGTATTCATCGAAGTTCGAATAGTTCGATTTTTCGAATCCTATTTGATCGATCGTTGAAAAGTTTAGTCATTTTGAAATCTTCTATGATTTCAAATATACTTAGTTCGAAAAATCGAACAGTTTGATCATTCTGTCTTACTCGACCATATCTTATTATTGGATCATAAAAAAAGAAAAACGATTTACGTTTTGAGCAAAAGAAAATGTCCATAACGTCTTTACTTAATTTGAAAAGTGCAACCTATAAAACTTGTTCTGTCATTCAAAATATATGCAAAATATATAATGTAAATTTAAAATTTGTCCCTATGCTAAAAACAATATAGAAGTAGTCTAACTCGAGTTTTTATAAATTTTTCATTTAGTAACCTCATATATTTACTTTTTAAAAATCATAGATTTTAGTTTTTCAAGAAATAAAATTGATTTTATAGATCGCATTTTTAAAAATAATTCAATTTACTGCTCGTGAATATAGTGTTTGTAGTTGCTTTTTATTATTGGATAATTTAGGGATCCTTTAGTTGCCCAGCGTAATCCAGAAATACATAGTTCTACAAAGTTTTAAGGCAAAAAAAAACGCCGCCTTCGTTTATTTCTTGAACGAAATTTCGTTAACTTTCGTATATTTTCATTCTGAGAGTAAACAAACATGCCACTGTTTTTTGCCTTGAAATTTTGTAGAACGATGTATGATTGGATTATGCAGAAATTGAATTTATTCAATGCGCAATTTGCTGTTCATTTTATATATTAATTGTTTTTACGATTATGATTCAATAAAACGATATAATAACAAAGTACTTACATTATGATTAGCAAAAGAAATATATAAACACTCAAGGTTTTTTTTTAAATTTGTTTTTGATTTTAATGTTGAAATCTCATTGTATTTCTTTAATAATGACAAGGAGTCTTGCTAATAGAAAAATTAAAGCAATCAAAACTTACAAAGCTGTATTGATTTGTTGGGATCAATTGGATGAAAATTACACAATTTTCCAGGTATGGTCATATTTTTATTTAGCCATCGTAATTGGAACATCGATGTTTGTTAAAAACAATATTTTTTCATCGCTTGAAGTACTCATTTTTTATATTATATTACTTTTTATACAGTAATCTGCGTACAGATTATTGTATGAATTTTTACATTATGTCCTTCCCACTCCAACAAGAACCATTTTTTAAATAGTGGCATAGGTACCTTATAAATAAATGAGAAATTGTTACACGAGCACTAATCTTTTAGTTATAATTCATTGAATCTGAATCGCATTCCTACGATTCATAGTTTGCCTCATCTGGAATCGTAACTTTATATAGGTAGCGGCTGACCAGGCAAGTGTCAAAAGAATCCGTATTCGGATTTCTTATGTTCTGGAGAACTACTAGAGCCATCTCTATAATAACTATGCCCTCCCTTTAAAAATGTTCCTATTATCATTTTACATACGATCGGCATGTCAACGTATAGCCTAGTACCTATAGATTTTGCAAGAGATCAAAGATCTCAGAGCTCGCAAAATCGTGTTCATCGTCATAGAGAATATAATCTTGTTCTATAAGCAAATTATTCTTCCAATAAATACATTACGTTACGTTGTTTATGTGTTCACGAATAGATAGGGATAATTTAATTTCTCAATTCGTTTGGCAACTGCTACAAATTAAGGATTACTGTTTTTCAAAATTGGAGGTAGAACCAATATATTATTTTCTCTTCTTCGTATACATTATTATTTCATTTGTATAAAAACTTTAATCAATAATTATTAATAAAATATTGTTTTATTAAACATCGTTTCTACATTTTTATATTTACTCTAAAATGTCATTAACTCTGAAAATTTGTTTACGAGACAATTCCGGAACTTTTATAAATCTTTAATAACATATTTTACAAATATTTTTTCGGCTAAGAAATCATATTTTCAGTCACCTGACTGTAAACTGAAAACAATAATAATATTAGATATTCTTGTTATTTTTCTATCTATTTATAATAAATAATTTTCAAAACGTTTTCCTTTTATCACAGTCTTTCCTACTTATTAAAACGCTTTTTCAAATGGTAAATAATTAATAATGCAAAGTTTTGCATACAATTTCAAAAATGAAAAAAAAAATGTAACATTGCTCGTTCTCTTTTATAGGTACTATTATTCTTTTTTCTCTGACTTCTTTAATCTTTGATTTTTCTCATTTTGTCCTTTTATGTTATTCTCATTCTATTTTATTTTATTTCCCGTGTTCATAGATTTAGTAATGTAAGTTTGTACTTTAGACCTGTATATATTTTGTTCATGCTGCGTTCTTTAAGGTAGTACCCCGATTATAAAATTAATTATTATTTAGATTTACGACAAATATCGTATACCACGTAATTTTAGCTTGAAACTTAATCAGTTAAATTTTTTCAAAATCAGAGAATTCTCTCTAAAGATGAATTAGTGAAAAAACCACTAAAGATTAGTTAAAATTGCTCCACCGATACATCAGCGAATATTCACCAATTCTTAGTGGTAATATATGGAAATATTCACTATTTAAAATAGTGAAACTTTACTCATCAGAAGACTACTTTTTTTTAGAGTTATCTGCCACAGTATGTGGCTTAGATATGTATACTCAAGAAGACTACTTCGGATTAAACGGGATTGTCGTTAGAAAGATTTCGGAAGTGTCTCTTAACGATAAATCTCTGTAACGACAATTCTCCTTAAAGAGAAATCTCTGTAACGGCGATTCCTCTTAAGGAGAAATCTGTGTAACGACAATTCTTCTCCCCGTATTAATGCGGTAGGGGAGAAAAAACTGCGTTACACACAACACCATTAACATCGAATGGTCTTCTGATAAGGGCGATATTATTCGCCGAAACGTTAAGCAGAAAAATAAACTTGTATTAATTATTTCTTTTTCACCCTTTCTTGCCTCGGGAAGATAATAACATCATTTTTTAATTTGTCCCACTGTTCCCTAAGTTCTTGAGTAAGGTAAAATATCCAATTCTGAGACAAAAACTACGTATATAGGACAAAGTTCACATACAAATTTTTAAACGAATGAGTAAAATTTCATTCATTCATTTTTCAAAAATGACTCCACCGAGATCTCCCAAATAGCAATCTCACGTAAAGAATAACACAATTAATCTACAGCTAAAATTTAAAAAAATTCCCTAGAGCACAGTTTACTTGAGAACTTAAGGGGACGTCATAGCTAAAAATGCGACTTTTCTTTTACTGATAATTTTCAAAGTAAAAAATGTATAAGAAAAAAACCGAAAGCTGAGCGGCCTAATGCTTTTAATCAAGAATCGCTATATCCAAGATGAAATTGATCCAATTTGTTATCACTCTAATTTATTAAAAATACGAACGCGTTGAAACCTAACCTCAAAATTCGGGTCATACCAATTTTCTTCTTTTATAATTATGTATAAATTGAATTTGCGTTTAGATTCGGAGTAGAGCGACCCAGAGTACTCAATACAATAAAGCGATATTTACTAGATTATGTCAATCAACTTTGTAGTTTTTCCTAAAAATTGCAAATAGAAAATATGTCGAATAGCCTAAGGAAGGGGAACTCTATTTATTTAACCTCATTAAATTGCAAAGAAATTAATCATAATACTACTCATATTTTTATAATCTTTTTAAGATTCTTTTAATTTCGATAACGTTAATCAAATTTTCACAGACGATCCACCGCCTTATATCGATGGAGTCAGAATAAATAGTCCTCATTATTTATGCAAAATAAAACTTGGACAAAATCATGATAAGCGGTATACTCTTGTAGTGTCCCAATATGAGAAAACAAATACGATTTATTATACACTTCGTGCTTATGGAACTTCTCCATTTACACTTCGAAAAATAGCAGAGCCCTACAAATTTGAAAAAGAGGTACTGTATATGAATTTTAATAGTTTAATTTTTATTTTACATTAAAATTTATTTCTTTTAAATCTATTAATGTTTAAAAGTAAAAGGTTCATATAGATAGATTTTAAGAATAGTGAAAATTAACACTTTCGTTATGCATCAGGAAAACAATCGATACTTTTGTACCGCTATATGAGAATATTTGTACCTTACAAAAACTACTAATCACCGTATATATTACTGCGCCAATTTTCTAATCGAGGTTTTAGATAGAAAATTGTAAAATAACAAAGTGTATTTAGGAGCACCCTAGTTTTCGTTTTCTTAATAGAAAACGAAATGTGAAGAATGTCTGCAATACGTTTCAATTCAATATTATTTATATCACAATGGTTCTTATATATCTGTGACTTCTCTGAATAATCATATGTCTACACTTTTTTCACTCAATATTTTGGAATATGTCCATACTGAGAAGAATAATTACATTTGTACCTCACAAACCTTGTAAAATTTGTAACGAATTTCCATTATTAATAATTGAGTTTGCGGGATATAGATAGATGAAACATATAGGTTAAGTTACGATTGAAAACGATAAAAACCATATAACAGCACTAAAATATTTTTTTATTTACGGAATAACCATATAAGTGAAACTCGCTTTCTGAAATATCACCGATAATTCGTCTTGGAACTATGGTAATAAATGTGTTATTTAAATATGTAATCATATATGATGTGCTACATTTAATTATCATTTGTCTTGATTTCAAACACCAATGCCAATCTAACGACTCGATTTTCTCGAAATCATGAAAAGTGGAGATAATATGTGTATTCCGAGAAGCCAAAAAAAAAAAAAATAAAGAATGAGAAAAAAATTATATTTAATTAAAATGTTAAACTCGTTAAAATTTAAAGACAAATAACACGAAATTAGTAAACCAATCAGAGCTAAAAAAAAAAGTTAGTTAAAGATTATTTATTAAGCTATTAAATTATAACATTTACATTCTTTAAAAAAATAAAACTTTTTTTTTGTTTAAAGGGCTTTTAATTGTGAAATAAATAAATAAATAAAAAGCAAAACTGGCACAATGTAAGTTGTGTAATACAGCGTATTACTTAATTGTATATTTTTAGCATATGTTACACATTATTGCATACATAGTTTTTTACAACGATTTGTCTTTACTTTCATTTCAATGTCATCGAAATGCGAATAATTTTTTTGTTAGATCACAGATGGTCAATGGAAAGGAATAAGTGCAGGAGGGTGTGGCAACCACCAGGCAACATACGTTTACAACCCTCGGTACCAAATTGTCCTAGAAAGTTCAAGTAATAACAATTGGCTACTCGTTATTTTGAAGGGTCCCAAACAATATCAAATTGGCTTTGAGGTTTTAACAGTTGTTTTGAACGATCCAGAAACTCCTACTGCTTTCAAGAGTAAAACTTCGGGGCCTTTTAGGTATGTGAATTAGGAAGAAGTCAAAGTTTTCTCATAAGTATCGTTACTTTAAGATAGATATTTAAAATGGTTTTCAGATCTGGGTTTGTTTACTTGGAATTAGAAGACGTACCCGCAGGTACTTACAATATTATTCCGTCAACTTTCTTACCAGGACAGGAAGGACCCTTTTTCCTAACTTTCAAGTCTTCGTGCAGTCTTCAAGTAAACCGTCTTCAATGAAGTTCAAAGCTCAAAAGCACAAAGCAAATAATTACTTAAAAAGTGATGAATCATCGTTAACAAACGCTAACAAATTTTAAAAACAATTGCATCGCACTTGCAATAATGTATATAGACTCTCACCAAATTTTTAAAGAAATGCTAATATATGATTTTTATGAAAAATTGGCGTTGATTCCTTTCCTATAACGGCCTTCAACCTATATCCATATACATGTAGAGCAAAAGTACGACGCAAGAAACGTTGAAAAAATGTGCTCGCCTTGCAGCTTTGACGACTCCATTAAATGTCCAGATTATGTAATGGCGCTAAGTCGGTAATTGCACGGGTTACCGACGATGCTTTTCTCGAAACTTCTATTGGAGAGAGAAAGACATCAGATTGTCGCGAACTCGATATGAGAGCGTGTGTGAGTGAAGAGGTATAATAAAGGAATCTCGTACTTAACTGACGCACTGGTACACTACTGGCAGAGGAAAAGCGTGTAAGGACAGGAGCGAACACGTTCGAACGCGCTCGGGAAATTGGACAAACGCGATAACGGGCAGATTTGAAAACTGGACAGGCGAAGTGGCGGGCCCGGCAACCAACCAACGGCGACTTCCGGTTAAGGCCGGCGCTGTTTTTCCTGCGAGCGAATTACCGGAGACGCCGCCTCTCAGCGCAGCTATAGCGTATTTACTGTGTTCTTTCTCGCGCCGCAAAGCGCAGACGCACGTATTCCGTCGGCCTAGGTCGCGCCTGTACACCGGACCACAGCCTAGCCTCTCTGCCGCGCCGTACAGCCGGAGCGCCTTCTCTGTCCCTCGCACGTCGGCCGTAGCTGTCTCAGCGCGCCACTATACGGACGCCACCGCGCCGCCGAGGAAGAGGAACTCTCGCGCGACAAGTCGCCGTGCTCAGCAGAGACACAGAATCGCCGCAGTAGCATAGCAGCAGTAGCAGCGGCAGCGGAGTGAACAATTTTATTTCGAATAGCTTATGAGGCTGACAAAAGCATAGCGCCATATTGTCCTGTGCACCTATCTCTCGCGCGCGTGTGTGTTTGGTTAGCGTTGTGGCGCGTGTTCGCAAACACTTGTACTCCCGCACGTCCTAACTGCCGAGAGTAACCATGGGTGACAACCAGGTGAGTGCGTCAACCCCCCGCCATCGGCCAAAGCCCCGGGCTCGCCACCCTGGCCGCGGATATGCCCGGCCCGGCTGGCGAGCGCGCACACGGCGGCGGGGCCGGCCGCCCGGCGCGCGTTCTCCTCTCCTATCAGAGTATCTTATAACCTTTCTCGCCGACGCGTCGGCACTTTTCGCAGGAACAGAAGCCCGATTCCGGACCAGGAGATGCAAACTCCGAGTACATCAAGCTCAAAGTCGTCGGAAACGTGAGTACACAGGCGACTTGCTTCCTCGCGCTCTTTTTCATTATTTCGCAGCGCTCTTTTTCTCTTTCTTTGCGGCGGCGGCGGCGGCGGCAGCAGCCGCTCTGTCTCGCTAGCTCTCGCTTCCTCTCCTTGCCGAAACACTATGTCGGATACTGCAAGCCGCCGAGAGCCGATTTCATTCTTACTCTTTTCTGCCCTTAGGACAGCAACGAAATTCACTTCAGGGTGAAGATGACGACTCAGATGGGCAAATTAAAGAAATCCTACAGTGATCGTGTGGTGAGTATCTTTGTTCGTTCGCATATACAGTTTCCACGTGCATGTTCGCGCGTCAGCGCTTCTTACGAACTTGCGCGAACTGCCTAACAGTGTGTTAAAAAATACCGAGAGTTCTGCTTATATCCTGATGTTTGAAATCCCGTCATGTTTATAGTAACATATAAAAATTATGATAATTTTCATTTCTTGATAACTTGAAAATAAACAAGCACGTGAAATACTCGGTAACTGTTAAATTCTTTACTGTTATTTTGAGTACTATTTATAAATATTTTAAAATAAACCAACAAAATTCTTAGAAAAAGGCAAAAAAATTCTTAGGGATGGCAGTCTACATAATTTTTATTCTATTTTCAGGGTGTACCAATGACTTCGCTTAGGTTTCTGTTTGATGGAAAAAGAATCAATGACGATGAAACACCAAAGCAGGTAAATTTTATATTTTGCTTTTTAAATTTGACAGATTACTAATATTTTTTGTAACATAATTCTTTACGTTATTACCAAAATTGTGAATGAAAATGTTAGTAAAAGGTTAAAATGAATAAAGTTTATGTGACTTATAAATTAAAAATGGAATAATATTTGTATACATTAGTAATTGCAAAGCATTAAATTAAAAGTAAAAACCTCAAAATTGATTATACTTAAATGAGAAATAACTTAATAATTACTTTAATTGAAAAATAACTTATACTTTTATGTATATGTGTGTTCTTTTATAATTTCTAACTAAATACTATTTTTATAATATAATTATCTCTAATCTTTTTCTAATTATAAAATATACTTTTTTAAATCAATATTTTTGTTAAAGTTCTTATTGAATAAAATAAGATTTTGTTTAAAATCCATTTCTAATAATTGAAAACATTAACCAAACAAATGCATTTTCTATTTTAATTTAAGACAACAAGTTAATTAATCTTTCTGTACATTTGAATCTACAATATACATGGAATAAGAATACTTTAGGCAAAATGTTGAATCCTAGTAGTTAGTTTGGTTAAAATAAAATTTATTTTATTTATAGTATCTACTTGTATAAATTCTTACTAATTTAAAAAAATATTTTCAGCTGGAAATGGAAAATGACGACGTAATTGAAGTATACCAAGAACAAACAGGAGGCCTACATTGGGAACATTAAAAAGAGTCAAAAATAATATGCCATGTACTTTGGTTTCTTTACTTTCTAAACCATGAAAGTGGCTGTTGTCAAGATAACATGAAAAAAATAATTTTTCATTGAAGACGTGTATTTAAAAATCTTAATGTAATTTGATTTTCATATAAGTAATCTGGACGTGGTATTTTACATTCCCATTGTATACAAGCGAATCATAACCACTGATTTCATGAACATACACATTCATTCATCATTAAAAAAAGAATAGTGAAATATCAAATTTCGTTTAGAAAACTTATAACATTTTTTCACCAGTGTATTTGAAAATTTTTTTTGCAAATTCTTCCTTTAATATTTGTACTTTGGTAATAGTGGATTAAGAATTATTAACAATTGTAATACACACATCTTTTATTAGCATACCATGTAGTTTTTACCACTGTATAGATATTGATGGTAGACAACCACTTAAATTAATATTGCGCATTTTTAGATTTAAGTTTAATGGATTATTCAAAAGATTTTCTTTTAGTAATTAATCATTCGTTATGTTATTAAAAAAAAAGCGTACACTTGATAATGTGAACTAGCTTCAACAATGTTGCATTCAGATTATAAACGCAATAAATAAAAGTAAACTTACCTTTGTTCACATGTATAATTTTAATTTCAAAGACAACTCGGATAAAATTCTAAGTATTCTTTGCTCATTTTTAACTTGAAAAGTGAAGTACAATATTAAATGTTTTTACAATTTTCTAATTGCATACAAGGTGAAAATGTTACATTTCTGTAATATGTAACATCTGTATTTGCGTTTTTGTCCCAAAAGCATATACAATCCTATTTTTAATTAATAATAATTCATAGAACTTAATTTTCTTTAAAAAAAAAAAATGTGAAAAACTAGGAGTCCAGTATGTAATGTAAGACTTTAAAGCATGTACGGTGATGCAATATTTCAATTAAAAAATTAAAATGACAAACATAGGTCATCTTTGTCGATTACTACATAATAACTTCAGTACCAAAGTTTTTAAAACAATTTAATTTTGTAATCAATCGCAAAAACTTGAAAAAAAAAATACAAAATATTATGTATATCAAAAAAAAAAAACGAAGTTAGCAATGTATTCATCTTTAAGAAATGAAGAAAAGTAATAAATGCTGGACAAAACAATCGTATGTCATTCATTGCTAGTTTTCATATGTTTTTTTTATTTTCAGAAAGGATGCATTGTTATAAAATAAATAAACACTCAACACAATTTTGGTACAATAGCGTTTTATTTTTTTACGTTTTAAAACACAATATTAATTTCATTGTATCGTTGATTTACTTATGTTCAATGATTCAGCAGTTCTATTATAAACTTTTTAATGATAAAATATGATATACTTAGATAAAATCATTTCTAAATAAAAAAAAATTCCAGAATAACTTTGTGTAAGTTATGTACAAATCGATTAATTCGCAATTGACCGAACGTATATCTGCACGGCGGCCCTTGCGCCTATACATATTTACAATCTCGAATTATAAGTCGTTAACGTTCCTTACGAACTTTTATTACGCAAAAATAAAGAGTTATCTATATATTTTTGTTGGATCTTTTAAATTTATAATGATGAATAACTTGTGTACAACATAATTTCCTTTTTTATATTATGATGGTATTACATATTTATTTGTCCAATACGTTTTAAAGATATACGTACACAGCCCATTTCATATTTTCTTCTGCAGTGGTCCTTCCTTTTATTTCTTAATTCTTTTGAAAATAATATAAATGTCAATCTGCATTAAAGTTGCATGACGACGCTACGAAGATATAGCTATTTGTTAGCAGATTAAGTTTTTTATTAATAGACTTTCAAAATGCTTAAAGACGAATCTCCAAAATATTCAAAACTTATAAGAGAAGTTAAAAAAAAAACAAAAATTATTGAATACTAAAATTTTTTTATCAGAGTATTTTACTGCAGGCTTAAAGTTTGAACGCTGTACAGTTCATAACGATCTCACAATTTTCTTAACAAATAATATAATGTTTAAGACATCATCAGTCTGTTCCTTTCAATATTATACCTGCATAATCTTTACAAAATATCGTATTGTCTGTACTAAGTGTTGAGTTACTTTACATATTAACCGCAAATAAAAAAAGCAAGTACAAATTCTTTGCTATTTTGCAAGAAAAATAAAAACAAAAAATCAACGTGTCTAGCAAATGAACTTTACTGTACAAGCTCTCTTTGTTACTTCAAAATGTAAAGTTCAAGCACTACATACTATGTAATTCATTAGGATTTAACCTTGTGGAGTCTTAAATAAAATAGTGTTTGATTGAAAACACAAATTCTTCGCTAGACATGATTTCCAAAGGCGTCACTATAAAAATTTCGTCGCGATTAATACTTTCAAATATTATTAAGCCTACATTTATTATTTCTCCTACTGTTTGCCTCAGAATAAATATAATATCTATATGCCGTCAGAAGGATTTATTAACTTTTAAAGCATTGTGAACATTGGCGAGGCTTTGGCCCACGGGGGTAGCTCTAAAGTTCAATATACTTCGGATGGATTATCTTTTATCATTGTGAAAGGTCACAGCGCATCGCGATGCCAGACCCAGGTTTTCTTTGTGTGATCAAATCTATGATCCAGCCATTGTTGTTCCAGAAGTTGGTATCTATCCTGACTTAGGTATAGAGGTTTCCCGCGTCTATTATTAGATTTTTTACAAACAAAAAACATTTAGTATCGATAGAAATATGAAAAAAGTTTTATATTACAACAATTTTGTACTTACTTTAAATCCCTATCCTCCTCTTCAAAGTCATCAAGGTATAGGGATCCCCACAAACAAGCTCGCCTTCCTCGAATCACTATAACGTAAGTTGATGTTACGACTAAAAATATACCTGTTCCGCCGCCGCAATCGATAGAATGCTAAAAAATACAATTAATAATTAAATTTCATTTTCGTTAGACATCCTAAGTAGTATTCAAAGTAACATGTTTACCTGAACAGCTTCACAAACATTTGATTGTTTACAACAATTTTGTTTCAAGCAAACAATTGTACCACACAATAAGCACACACTTATTTCTTGGGGTACTGAATGGCACTGGCGGCACTGTCGTTCATGATAATACTAATAAAAATGAAAATAGATTAAATAATGTATAATCTTATGTAACTATATTATTTACATTTTGATAGTGAAGTATTTACCGTAAATATTTTCTCATATTCTCTTGGAAGACTAAGTAATTTTGGCATCTGCCATGATATATGCTGATCAATTATTAAACTTCTAGCAGCAATTTCACTGTGACTGACAAAGGCACGAAACTGATCACACCAGAGTCGTGGGACCGAAATCCCAGCATCTTCATTTTGCCAGCTCAGTGCGACTGCTGCATTGAAGCAGTTCCAGTCCATCCCTTCAGTCACTAATTCCAAATAATAAACAAGTCTTACAAATTCGGTTTCTGGAGAACGAATTGAAGGTATAGGTTGCTCATATAAATGATGTCGAAGAAGTGCTGCTACTCGCAGGTACGGTAAGCACAAAGTTTGAATCTAAAGTAAACATTTTAAATAAGAAATTCGTTTAAAACTAGTATTGGTGTGTGAGAATCATGTTGTATACTCGTAATGATCAATTACCTGTTGCTCTACTACATGACTCCTTATCCTAGCATGGTTTGTCGACGATGTAGAAGCATCATCGTTGTGGTAAAGTTCACTATCTCGGAAATAATTGATCACAGTTCTCAAAATAGACTCAGACGTAATTGGGCTTGATTTATCATCTAAAATTCCTCGACCAATAATAGCATTTCGCTCAGCATGTGTTAAACCACAACTGATTTGTACTACCACTTGATAATACAATAAATTATACAAAACTTTGACTACAGAAGAGAAGTATGCTGAAAAATTTTTAAAAAAATTAATGAATTAGTTGGCGTCAAGATCTTAATTTATGTTGTACACATGAAAATGGACATACTTTGATCTATGTGAAGTGGAAGCAAAAGTATAAATTGAATAAGTAAAGCGGGGGGATCTCTTAAAAGTAAGGGAACTTCGCCTTCGTGAGGAGTAAGAGCCAATTGCGGAACCGGCTCTAATGGTAAACCAGCCAATTGTTGCCATGTATGATGAACTGGCCATGTTGTTAATACTCTAGCATGTACTGCTAGTACATGCAGTAATGCAACTGCAAAATGATTTAATTAAATTATAATTATTATTCAAAAGAAGAAATATATTAAAATGAATCTAAAGTTTTATTGATATATTTTCAAATTGTAAAGCTTACCGATACAGTCACGTTTTGGTGACTGCTTTGTCGTAGGGAGGGAAACGCAAAGTGAACCTCCACGTTTAACAAGCTCGACTTCGAAATTTGTACGTGCTACAGACGTAACAAAGAGGAATAAGCTTTGATGACTAGGATTCCAGTTCTTTTGCTTGTATTTTAAATACGTTGAACTTGTCATGTCTTTCATTGCTTTTCCCATTTCTTCTGCCAAATTCGATGTTGCCTAAAATTGATATATTAGATTGGAACCGTAGCATGTTTTAGTATCAGAAAAAAATTAACTTGTAATGTCAACTTACGAGATGGCTTCTCTGAATTTCTTTCAAGAAGTTATTTAGATCCAAGAGTATTGTTTCAGGTGATGAATGGCGAGAACGCACGACTGCTGAACACTCACCCAATTGAGGTGATAGCGGGAGAACAGAATTAGCCAATTGTCGACATAGAGGACAATTATATTCGCCTCTGTCCACAGCCAAATTTTGCTGTCTTTGTGAACCACGCAGTGATTCTAAGTACGATTTGAGGCAATCTAAATGAAGATGATGTCCACAAGTCTGAACGTGAACACCACCCTCCCAACCCAAATTTAACGAAAGTAACCATGACAGCTGTATAAAATATCAAATGATAAGTAAATAGTTAAAGTAAGGATATAACAAGTAATATTATAAACGTGATATACCGTATCAAATGAGCGATTCAATTCATCTATCCTAAGGTCAAAACGCGCTCCACGAGTATCGTTTTTAGGATGTTGAATTGGTGAATCGTCATCTGAGGTAGGTAGCATTAATCGATCGGGAGATTGACGCTGGTGTCCTATTACACTAGTTGCCTATAAACAAATATATGGTTACAGCATGTTTTCTGTATATAGTTAAAATATTTAAATATATTTCTAATCGCACCTGAACCAAAACTACAAGACCCATGGGCTTATCTTCACTACTCGGTGTGGTTTGATTACAAATAACACAATCGTACTCCTTTTTACTAGCCATTTTCGTTTGGCCTTCATCAGAATCCCAGTCCATACCGGATACACCTGCTTCATCTATGTAAAAAATGTAATAAGAATAAGAGTATAATATATTGTATACACTATTATTGTTACTAACCTGATTCCATAGCTTTTTCCATAAATTGCTTTTGCTTATTAGCAAATTCAGCCATAAGCTTTTGCTGCCTTTCCCTAGCCCGTTTTCGCCTTTCCTCCTTTTCGCGGTTTTCACGCTCCCTTTGTTCGTCCTCACAGTCTTGCATTCGAGGCCATAGTCTGTTTCTCGTTTCAACGATGCTCTCTTTACACATAGGATCCAAATTTGCTATTTTCTTCAATAGCTGCCCTATAAAGAATGGCCCATCGCCGATTCGCGCTTCAGGTGCTGGGGTTCCAGTATCCATACTAGTGCCAGCTTCGGCTTCCGATGGCTGCTCTGGATTATAACTATCCGGTGCACCAGATAATTGCGAATGTAATTTCAATAATAAAGAAATCATACTTTCTCCGACTCGCACCATCTGAGGCTGAGTAGCTCCAGTCTATTTTAAGACATTATAAATAGTTAGTAATGTAAACTGATGTGTTCCCTACAATTTTATATTTGCATTGAAGCAGTTATTATAAATTTAGTCGTCTAACTTACTTGTGGATCTCTCCGCCTGAAATGCTTGTGAGACGTTGAAGTTGATGGAACAATCTCGGTTGATGTTGAGCCGCTATTATTGAGCCTTGATATAACAGAATTAACAAAGACCATTTCGTTACCGGCCATGACAGCTGGTCGAGGAACCGTTGGTGGAAGAGCAGGTTGACTGTTTATTCCCTCCGCTTCAATGAACAATAAAAATACATTACAGGATTCCATTTAAAAGAAAGATGATTAATTATTTGATATAAAGAGGTGATAGTGTGATTTGTATTTAGTCTATAATACTAACGATAACGTGAATTGTTACCAATTGAATGAAAATGAGTATGAAATAATCAATAAATGAGCCAATTGTTAATTAGAGTTTTAATTAATTAACAAATCGTGTCAGTATTATAAACGTACTGTTTGGCGTAGGACGTGATTCGAGGGCAAAGACCGTGGTTTCATCGATGGATGGTGGTAATGCTCTTGACATAGGTAATAAATCTTCGATGTCGATACGCGGGATGGCAACTACCCCGTCTTCAGGTACAATACTCATATCGTATTCGACTATAAAACAGTAATAAAAAATAAAATCAACTAAAGTCTTCCAGCCTGTTCACTGAGGCAACTAAGGAAGGCATGTAGTAAAGTCTACAGAAGTCAATTATTAGTCTGCCGTTGGTTAAGTACGTTACAGTGATAACATATGAGTACTAGACCAAATACATCGTTGCTTTGCAGCGTGTGTTTTCAACTAAAGAACTGTTATTATTACTTACCGCTACTAGTAGTAGGCAGTGCAGACAGAGATGTAGCATTCATAGCGTTCACCTCGTCAGACATATCAGTGTTCTCTACCGATGAAGGAAGAGCCAACACTCCGCTCAAACTTTCGTCAGCGCTGTCATTTAACATGGCAACTTCGGTCATTTCCCCTTGAATTTCCCATTCGAATTCGCCTATTAAAAAGATTATTTATTAATATTTTACACGAATTCAGCGAAATTCAATTTAGATAATCTTAAATAAAATGATTACTATCAGAACTGCTTTGCTCCGGTTCCTGAACAAGCACAACCCGAGGAATGAGAGTCCTTAAGTTTTCCGAAAGATTGTTGCTGTTGAACCACCCAGCTAAATCCATATCTTTAAATATACGAGGTGTTCCGCCACTGTTATACTGGCATACTGGATTAGTCTACAGAATCAAATTAAACCGTTCTTTTAGTTACACGAGTCAAATTTTTAAAACTATCATTCAAGCTATATTCATATATAATTTACCGATTTATCAGGGACTATGGCGGTCACTACAGCCATTTCCAGGAGATATATAGCTAAAGCCATTACATGCTCCGAAATATTTTGCCCATTGACTGCTTTATAAAGTATAACGAAAATCATCGCATGGAAAACCTTTGACCGAAGAACAAGACGTGGATCATCATAGTCTGTAGATACAGATGCGGGGTGACGGAATGGAGGCCAGGGTGTAGCATTGGCTTTCAATTTACCAGATTGTTTCACACTAAAATAAAAAAATATGTTAAGTTACTTTTCGTGTACAATGTTTTCGTAATAATTTCGAAGAGAAACAAAATTCTTACTAGGTTGTAAATCGATCCATTGATACTTGGAAATCTTTTCGTTGCACAGCTCTGAGTAAAACGTGTAATGGATCAAACAGTTCATCCCATACTCGTGGTTTTGGGCCGTACATTCCTTGCTGCATATTTCCACTGGCTTCTAGATTCGGTGCTCTATAATGCGCCACCTAGTAGAGGAAAAGTTGTATTTATTAATATCTATGCAAACTAAAGTAGATATTGATAAACATGTTTTTTTTTTATTGAAATAGCAGACCTCAGCCAAGACTGATTCAAAATCACGATTTTGAGTTGTACCACAGCGCTCTGGCATTAATTCCATCAGCTGACTGTGAGTTTTGTCTCCCATACACAATAAAGTCACCATTTCCAAACATGACATTTCAGGATCAGAGAGGCCTAAAACAAAATAGAACATTAAAGTTTAGCGTGATACATGACATATTTATAAAAATTATAAACGCGATATTTATAAAAATATTAGATTGACAATAATAAAGTTAGAACTTTTGGTATTATTTCTAAACCTAATTTGATTCTTACCTAAATTAGTACGGACATTTACTAAAGTTGCCAAAAAGGTCAAACAACTTTCTAACATTGAAGTATCATGTTCTCCTTCGAGATATTCGTTTTGTGGTGCATGATAGCGACTTAAACTCATCCATTCTTTGACATGGAATCTAAGAAAACAAGATGATTGAATAATTAGTACATTACATCGAGATCTTCGAATCTACCATAGAAAACATTATCGTTTTAATTCTTACTTCTCAATGATTGTTGACAAGAAAACGTCTGGTTGAAGTTTAGTAGCACATATTTGCAATAAATATAGATCAGCATCAACCATAGAATTGCAGAAATTACATTGAATATATGTCATCGCTTGTCCCCTGATTTGCAACCCATTACGAACCCACAAGTTGTTTAGGATTTCGTAAAACGCCACCTTTAACAAATATATTCGTTTCGTATGTATTCGCTACCTATGTAATCGCTACCTATGTTAATCGTGTCTTTCATACTTTTAACTGCTTGAGCTATGCATTCGTATAAAAATAATAGTAATATTAAACAAAAAGGATTTTTTTTAATTGCACATTCATTATCGATCGTTAAAAACTTGAAAAATTCCTGAATGAATAAATGAAATAATCAATTCATTATTACATTTCCTATAAGCTTTAAACAAGTTTTTAAAAAACCTGTACTTTTGCGGAAATTGTACAATCAACAAGTGGCAATAATCGTCCGATTTATCTCTGATAAAATTCATTTTGCATAGAAAATATGCAAACTTTATTTAGAACTTATAAAGAAATCGAAAACAATGAAATTGCACCGAAAATAATAAAGACTATTTTTTTTTAATCATTTACACTTTTATTCAGAAACAGAAGGTATTATTAATACGTATTATCAATATTAATTTAAAAAAAAAGTTTATTTATTTTCTTTTCGATGCATTTACTACATATATAAATTCGTGGACATTAAAATTTTAAACTATTTATAATATTGTACTTCCACATAATGGGAACGATTATTGATATAAGAAGTCGCCTTATTGCTTTATGAAATCATCGGTTCGATAATAGATGATACCATCCTAGAATCTGCTTGAAAGACACCATTTCGGAATACATTTTGAAAACGTACTAAATAATCTTCTTTATTTAATTTGCTGGTTTAAAAATGAAGATGAGTGCAATCGAGTATTCGGAATAATTATTAAAATAATTTTTCTATTTGTATAGCTGCTTGTACTTAAATAGAAAAATCTATTTGGATTTTCAGGTGATGTTTTTTCAATTTCAATCACGAGTTGCAACTTTTTTTTGATTTGGAGTTGGTACCATCTTTAATAAAGTATTTTTAGGAACATCTGGATGTGAAGATACGTTTCTTGAATTTACCAAATTTCGAAGGCTCTACTTAGTACTTCACATTAAAAAACAATTGAAATTAATAGTATTCATTATTGCACCACGTAAATAAAAAAAAAATCAAAGTTAAATTTTCCGACTAGAATTTTAATTAATTAAACGAAAATTGATGAAATTTTTCAGTCGAAATAAATACAAATAATGTTCAGTAAACATTAATAAATCACGAGTATTAATGCTAATAGTCAAAACCGTATAGCATTCACAATACGAAGAATTAGAGTTGAGACTGTTTACATAGTGACGTTTAGCTTATAGCGAAGCGTTTGTTATGAATGAAAACTACTTTGCAGGTCAATTCTCTTTCCTCTTGACGTTCTCATTGCATAATTACTTAGACATAGGAACGTAACCCATTGCAGTGAACAACTCGCAATGGATCTGTTACACGAGGGGAATTGAAATTAATAAGAACGTTCAGAAGTTGAGTAAATGTTCTTAATTTGAAAACATTCATTCTCTTCATTGTCGAAAACAGGAGAGCCACGCGCGTGTATGCCACTTACTCTCTCCGTGGTGCTACACGTAAGCACACACACACACATACACATATATATATATATATATATATATATATAATTAAACATCTACATATATAGGCGCACGCGAGCGTCGCGCTATCGCGCACGAGAAGGAGAGAGCGGCCGTATAGCGAAGGAGAGCCAGACGGAGAAGGAACGGGAGAAGTTAACGGACTGCGAGCGGGGGCTCCCCCGTTTGTCCCAAAGAGCGTCTCTCTCTCTCTCTCTCTCTCTCTCTCTCTCTCTCTCTCTCTCTCCGACTCTTCTGCTGCTGCCGTTGTTCACAGTCGCGCTCTCTGCTCGCGCAATATAGCCTCAGTGCAGCAGGGTTTTCCATCGTGGCAGCATCGCGCCGCCGGAGCACTGTGCACAGCTTGTTTACACCGCGACACGCGCAGGGGAGTGCGTGAGCGCGAGACAGAGAGAGAGGGAGACAACGAGTTGCTTGGAAACAGCAACGCGTCGGGCGTTTCGAACAAAGCGAACGGCCCTCCATGACTGCTGGCAGCAGCGACAATTCCACAAGGACGCTACGCTAAAATCCAGCTGAAATGCCACGAGCAACGACGTTGCTCGGCTTTGCCCTCGGCCTGCTCGTGCTGGGGCACTCGGGCCTCGCGATCGGAATCGATTTCGGCGATGTGACCGAGGTGCTCAAGTTCAGCCGCGAGATCGTCACCGACGTCCTCGATTCGTACCACCTGATCAAGCCCAAGGCCCCCGGCGACGAGGAGAGCGACTTCCCCTTCGTGAAGATGATGGAGAAGCGGCTGATGACGCACATAGGCCAGGTCTCGCGGAAGATCGAGCTGGTCGAGGGCCGCATCGAGCACCGCACCGAGGTCGTCCTCGACGCTCTCCTCAACAAGATGCCCGAGCGCGAGCAGCTCGAGAAGAGCATGCACGACCTGTGGAAGTACATCGGCCAGGTCGAGAACTCCTACCAGAGCTTCCTGGGCTACGCGAAGGCGCCCCAGCGCTACGAACAGTTCACCATGGAGGATTTTGCCAGGAACGCGGTCAGCTCCAGCCTGAACGCCCTGCCGGATGTCATCAAGATGATTCATCGGCTGGTCGTACCACCCAATTCGAACACCGACATTTTTCATCGCAGCATCCTCTCGATTCTCTCCAGAAACATGAAGGTATAACTATTATCTCCCCCCCCCCAACTCCTCCTCCCAACTAATACACAGAAGAGTGCAAAGAACTTTGCGTGTGCAAATATTATCGCCGACAAGTGTGTGTGTGTGTGTCTGTGTGAATGTGAGCCCGTCTTTCTTGTGCTCCGTTTTATCTCGGAACAGAAAAAAAACTCTTATTCTCTTCGCTTTTTCGCTGAACGTTGACCTCGAGCTTGCCGAAGACCGTCATCGATTAAAATATACTTATTAAACAAACGCTCATTGACGACGCAAATACACGAACCGTTGCCTGTGCTGCTCTACATTATATTCACTAGCGCAGGCGATGCGTTCATGTATTATTCATTCAAAAGGCATTCAGTCCACGCGCGCAACCCGTAAGTATCTATATGTTCAGCAAGCGCAGCGTATTGTCTATACGAGAATTCTGAGAATAAAAACTCCTAGCTAGAAGTTGACTCGTATAGCACTCGGTTAGAAAGACCGGTGTACGCGTGCGTGAGGTAATAGATATACACACGCGTGCGAGTACAAACAAAACAATGGCTATGACAGAGAGGGCACGCACGTGTTTTTCTCTCACATTCGTATAATGTAGGTGTATACGCATCATCGCAAGCTTAATACCGGGGTAGCATCGTTTGTAGAAGCTAATATCGCTCGAGTTTGAAATCGCGAGACTTTCATCCGGTGGTGGTGCATATGCGGGGTAACCCGAGGCTTCGCAATGCCGGTAAAAAGAGCCGCTGCTCTGCTTGCGCAAACTCCGTCGCGCTTATAACCTGAGCGCATAGTATACCGATGGCTAAGCACGAAAGTATAAGTGTGGAGCACGTGCGCGTGCTCGCTGGGACTCCGTGCTATTAGCGTCGATATAATAACGGGAGTTTCGATTTACGCGCACGTAATGCCTCTTTCGCAGTATATTGATTGGTAGTTCGGTGAATTTGGAGACACGACGTAGCGACTTTCGCTGCTTATACCTTTGTTTGGTGACTGGAATTTTGGTCGGTGAGTTTCGTTTGGGATGGTCGAAGGCGAAATATACGTGACAGGATGTAGTATGAGACTTGTTTTACCGTTATAATTCTATTATCCTTATTTTTGATAAATGTTAACGACGGCGTGAGTTGCCGCTGACTCACAAGAATTCTACAATTTAGTTTTGTTATTTGGAATCTCTGCACAATGGCAATTATTCGAAATTGTTTCTCGGTATATTTCTTCAATGTTAAGTTCGAGCAAAAATAATTCATGATTATAAATCATCTCTAAAGTTCAGATAAGAAATCACGTCGCTTTGGTCGCCTGTTTGCACTACTACTACATCCCGTCGTTGTTGCGTTATCAAACACCCGCGCGATACGCATTCGATGTTTTGTCTGTGAGGCTGCAGCAGCCATACGACGAAAATTGCAGTCTCCCCCCTTGTAGTATAATGCTGCAGTCGCGAGCTCAATCTCTTAATCACGTCGCCGTTGGCTATTCCGTGTGATGCCGATTGCCACGGGCGGAAGTCCACGCGCGCAACAAGAGAGGGAGATATATATACACGCGCACGTGAGCCGATTCATTCCGCGTGCCAAGAAGATTTCATCGCTTCCGTGTTTAATTATCGAGGAAAGAGTTTTGAGATTATTCGGATGCTTTGTCAATGTTTTTGATACGAGTAGTTTTTTTTTTCAACTCGATGCTCGGGATACGACGAGGCGCGATTATGCAAGGACGGTGTTATATAATTTGACGGTTTAGTGCTTTTTGGAAACAACGCGACTGGTTAATGTTGAATGCGGAGGTGGCAACGTTCGTTATTTACATTTTTAGCCAGATTTACGATTGGAGAATGGATTGACGTATTATTTTTTTAATGTTTTCTAGGAAGAAGATATGAGAATGTTTTTAATTCAAATTGCTTTTACAGTTAAAAATTCCAAGTTATATACTGACTCGTACATTGTTATAAGTATACTATTGCGCTTCACTGCGTTTCTGAAAGTATATTCTTGATGGTTGAAGAAAAAGAGCGATTCAGCATTTTCAATGGTCGCTTTGACAAGCGTGTTTACGGAAAGAATGAAAGTTGCGAACGACCGTTTCTCGCATACTCAAAGTCAGTTATATCTGTAATTAGAACCGGTCATTTCATTAACTTTCTGGGTTGGCAGAATACGTCTCAACAGTTCCCTCTCCCACATAATAAACGTATACTTTAATCAGTTCTGTTTCGGGGGTCTAACGACAGAGATAAATTTGGTTGCAACATGACTGTGCCGATGATTCAGTATATATTCGTTTCAAGCGACTCGAAAACAGAAAATATTGTACAACTTAAAAATGAGAAAACCTATTCATAGATAGAGTTTTGATGTCTATTATCGCTAAAAAAAAGTCGGGACATGAAATGGGTAACGTGAAAGAAGTCTTTGATTTCTCGATAGTGTTACTATTGTGGATGTGCGTTAATCTAATGTAAACAAACTATTAATCGATTATTTTTTTTCATACTCTTATTCCGCATTGTCCCACTTATCTTGCAATACTGTAATTGGCTATTTGCGAAAGCAACGAAGGTTATAAAATGGAAGGCTAGCAGCAGCAGTAAAGGAGCGGTTAGTGTTAAGAAATAATTGCGATTTTATTAACACTTGGAATCTACATAGCTATAAAAATATAGTAAAGGAATAAATCGTATATGCGATTCCCAAACAAAAAATATTAAGCAGAAACTAAACTTTAATATTGTATTTATTAAATTATATTTAAACCCTATCGACGGAATCTTGTTTTTCAAGAAACGGACGTGAAGTCCAAACATCTATTGCCTTAAAAATTCAGAGGCAGAAAAGCAGAAAAAAACCCGAGGAAGAATCATCGCTTGGAAGCGTGTATAAACAAAAGTGGCTCTTTCTCTCTCGTCGGCTGCTTATCTCAAAAAAAAAAAAAACTCGATCTCAAACCGAGGCCGACCAGGGAGCAGAACAAACGAGAGAACCGAGGAAAAGACGAAAAAGCTAGCGAGAAAGAACATCGCACATGGAAATGACATCTGGAGAAGGGCGCGTTCTCGTCCGATACGCAGAGTAACAGAGAAACAGAGGCTCAGCGAGTAGCGAGAACGAGAGAGGGACAGAGACAAAGAGAGAGAGAGAGATATAGTGAGTGAACAAGCAAGAGAGCTGGAGCATAAAGAGGCATGCGCCTCGGCCTGGAGTGAGCGCGTCGACACGACGAAGGAAAAAGAGGTGGAGGAGTTGTGTGTGTATACGCAGCGGACCAAGAGAGAGAGAGAGAGGGAGAGAGCGCGAGAGCCAGCGGAGCGACGAAAGAAAGAACGAGTATACTATAGTGGAATTCCCTCCAGTCGTCGCGGGCGCGCTCGCGCACACTGTGTCCATTTGGCTGTCTATCTCTCTCTCTCTCTCTTTCGCACGCACGCTTCGTTCTGTCTTTGCCGATTTTTCCGCGCTAGCCTGCAGCCGCGAGTTGGAGTGTGTGCCGCGCGCGCCTTCGACATCTTGGCCATATAGCAGCAGTCGCGCATACACAACGTGCGCGCGAGGACGCGCGCTCTCTATATACTCATATATATATACATATATACACACGCCGAGAGGGAAGGTGCGCGCGCGCACGCTGTCGTATAGCTGCGTGGGTGTACTCCGGTCAGTGGCCCGATTTTTCAGTCTCGCTTGCTCGCTCGCTCACTAGCCTACCATTCGACAGCGAGTTTAAGCTGCCGTTGAAGCTCATTGTTGTCATCGGCGAGAAAATTCTTTCGTAGCAGGTATGCTTCTACGTCTGTATGTGTGTGTGTATGCGTAGGTGTGTGCAAACGTCCCTTGTGCGTTGTCGGTGCATCGGTGCGCGCACCCCCTGCAGTCGGGGGGTGACTCGGTCGCTTTGAGGTAACGTTTTTGACGTGCAGCTGTCGGCCGTACGGTGCGTAAAACCGTTTCGCGCGATTGTGAAATGTCGGTAGCCGCGGGAAAAGGCGGCCGCCGCCACCAGCAGAACCGCGAGGAAGAGTCGATTCTCCCACCCCGTCAGGCGCCACCGCTGCACGCCAATATTTCACACACAGCTGATGTGCGAACGCGGTAAGGTCAGGCTGTGCGATCGATTCTTTTCTCCGACGTCGTCGTCGTTGCAAATTTTTTTAACTGCGTGACAAGTTCGAAAGGCGCCGCGAGTTTCCCTCGGTAATTAAACGCGTGGCTCCTTCGTCACTGAACAAATTGGGTTTAATATCGTATAGGGTTTACTTGTTTTTCTCGACTGCGTAGCAGCTCTCATGATTGACACTAATTTTTATTTACGTTGCCGGCGTATTTCGAAACAACTTTGAAGTTTAGTATTTTTCTCACTTTAAAAGTGCTGAAAAAAGAATGCTAATTGTAAAAGGATAATGTAATTGGATTTCAAATGAATAGATAGGTTAACGTAGAATTTCATTCCGCAGATCAAAGGTCTTGAGAATCCGTAAAAACTCGGTTAAAATATTTGAGTTCAAGAACGTAAACGTTATTGCGTTGCTCTCTAGGACGTTTTTCCAAATCGGAGCATAGTCGTATCGCCGCGTATGTGACTCGTTCAATACTTGTTTGCAGTGACGTCAAATGTTCCAACACGGTATCTTTTTCAAATAATCGTTACGCGCTGTGCATGGCTGACGTTTTCTTTGACATTATGAAAAACGTAGTTTACAAAGATTAAAATCATGTCGTAGTAGCAGTACATATTTACGATTGTATAACACCGACAATGGGCAAGTAATGAGCGCACTTTTCGAGTTTGAAAAATTTCTCGCTAACGATAACAACTCTCGAAACTTTTATTTATCTCGTATTCTGCTGACGTGAAAGGCATCGTATGCTGAAAGAGGAGACTTTGAAAATTTCTCTTTCAATGTTTTTAGAACAAGTATTCAACTCATTATTAGTAAATACTTTTGCTATTCATAGCAAACACTTGCTTGTAAATAGAGCATGTATTCATTTTGTATACAATCAAAAAAATAAAGAAAAAGTTCGTGTATCCTTCGCTTGAAATGCAGCGACTACACACCTAATTGTAATCTGATAAGACCCCTATTTTCGCTAATAGTAGAAAATGACAGTAATTCTGATTAAGCGGTTTGCCTCCTATCATTAAAGATCAATTTTGCCAGAATGACAAGCTGTTCACTCCATTCAAAGCTAAATTTCTGTCCAGCTCGGTTCAAAGACAGACGAGATAATTAAAAAAACAACTCTGAAAATTCCGCAACTAAAGAATCCAACTATTTTTCACAATAGATAAAGATAATCAAAGAGATAAGCCTCAATCGAGAAGGATGGATCTGAGGATCCTCTTGCTCCTATCGTTGCTCTCGGTGGGCACGGTAGTACTCTCAGTCAGAAGGGGCAGAGAGTTCACCGCCATCGACAAGCTCCGTCAAAGCGTCCTACGGATGGACAGCGATCAGCAGCCGCGTTCAAATACTTGGTCGAAAGATGTGTCATACGCGGAGCTTATCAAGACATACAAGAATCTCGGCGACAGGATCGAACGCGAGTTCCCAGACGACTTCGAGCAGCACCTCGGCGTACTGAACACGCTGTGGCTCTGGGCGCGAACGCAATCCGAGATGCGCAGCATCGAGGGTATTTACATGACCTTCCGCACCATGCAGAAGGACGTTGTGGACAGAAAGGAGCCCGTCAGTATCAAGCAGTGGACGAATTTCGCGAGGACCGTGCTGAGCGACGCTAATGCCTCGATACCACCAGCTCTCGAGATGATTGCTGACTTCATTGTCAATCAGAAGCTTTTTGTTTCCGCGTACCAGGTAGCGCGAACGATAATGTTTTCAAAACTGTGTGCGAGTGCGTGGTTTGAGTAAATGAATCATTAAATAAGTAAGAGAAATATTAGGATGAGAATTATTTTTAGAAGAAAAATGATGTACGAATTTAATTGACAAACCCAAAATATTAGAAAATCAAATAACCTGCTAATACCGACTTTTTTGTAACTATACAGGAAGCTTCTTCGCAAATATGCAACACTCAACAATCTCCTCAGCAGTTGCTCTACAACCTTTACAACACAATTGCTCTCACGGAAATCAAGGGTTACACCATGATACAATTCTCCTGGACACTTCTTAAACTTTACAATATCGGTGAGGGTTTGACCTTTTATTTTAGTTGCAACAATATTTTGAATAAACAAGTTGAAAGTTATTAAAATCATTTTTTGGGGGGGACGACAGGCAATTTCACAGAGGAAATGGAACAACTAAAACAACAATACGCCGTCAGAACCTCTGAAACTTTGAGAGCAGTCAAAACAGCCATGGTCTTTGCACCAAGAGATCTGTGGAAGTGCGACCCTGCTAAACACCAACCTGGTTAATATTATTTTTTCAACTATCATATCAATGTTTATAGAATTAATTTTAATTTTTTTCTTATCATTAAAGAAACAACGTATACCGAGCTGAAGCAAGTCTTCCAAGGATACATCATCAATGAGGTAGACATGAATGCCCAAGGATCGTGTAAAGAGAATTGTGGATATTACAGTTATGCCAAGGTTTACGGGTGCTACAAAAACCAATTCTGCGCAAAGCAGCGCCGTTGTAACGGGAGACTATTTAACTGTCAGTACATCGACTCGGACATGTGGGTTTGCCCATCGGTGAGTCACGCACTTTCCCTCGCAAACTCATAAATGATACTTGCCGATTATTGAAACTATTCATTATTCACTTAGAAAATCATGTTATAGAGAAAGTCGAGAAGGCTATTATAACATATTGACAAAGAGATAGTGATTAGTTTAAGTAAAAGCTTGAGTAATGATAATAATTATTGCGTTTAAACAGGACAAGAGCAACACGCGCCGTTACGAGTACATCGAGTACGAAAATGGAATGACGTACGGACAAAAGGGCACGTGCAAGCGCGGCACGGATAAAGTCGACAGCTGGTGGCGTTGGCTGTTCTGGCATTGCAGCTACTGCATGTGCTTCTGCGACGATCACAACTCCAGCTCGGATCGTTACTTCAATTTGCGAGACGTCACCTCCGACGTTGACAATAACAAGTGAGTCACGCTCTCTTTTCTCCGATGGATTTTATTGCTTCTCGTTGCTCCAATTAAACTGTGATTGTTTTTTTTCCAGGGTTGTAACAGGGGTGCGTTTGAAGAAAGAGAACCAGATAATCCATATTCAGATCCAGGAAGGAGTGTTGCTGCCACGCGGTGTCATCGACGTTAACACTGTTAGCTGGAAGAAGATCGACAACTACACGATAATCGACCCCAATGTGAAATCCGATGTGGATTATCACACGATAATGTGGGAGAAACGTGCAATGGATTTAGACGATCTCGACTCGCCGGCCGACCACTTGCTCACCGGGCTGCGATTCCGACTGGTCGGTGCACATTTGAATCTTGAAATTCAAATGACGCCGTTCAACTTCTCTACGGGACAGCTGATCAAAGAGAAGAGCCTCTGGCACTCACATGACACCACCGAAGCCAGTGAAATTTATGATCTCAACGGCGAAACCCGCCAAGGAACGAAGAGGTAAGGATAAAAAAATGAAGGAAAATTTCAAAAAAGCAAAACATGTCCTAATGCATTTCTCTGTTTACAGAACTGAAATGAAGCTTAACAATCCGGACATTCCGACGCGATCTCTGGTGCAAGCCGCACCTGACTCGCATTCCAACCAATTCGTGCTATTCGGACCGTCAGATCTGGGTAAAGACGCGGCGCAGAGCACCGTGCCGTTCATCGACACACAGCCACTGGAGCCAAGACCACCTGTACCCATATCCGGAGCTGGCGTATTCCACAAGGGTCGCGAAGGTTACGGCGGCTTCATTGCCCTCAAGCTCATCACCTACAACTTCGAGCCCCAGCTAAACGCAGAGGTACCACCCTCGCCGCCCGTCATCGGCTTCAGTAATGACGTCAACGCGGCGTAAATATATGGAGGGAAGTCAACGAGTCACGCGCGTCAAAGACGAAGTGAGAGAGAAAACGAGCTTTCGATGACTATAGTCGACCGTTCATCCAAAGAGAAACGATAATCCTCCACAGCACCGCATGGTGCTCTAGTGTCTACTTTAGATTGTACTCGAATCTGTATTTAACGAAGAAACGTTCGTGTGGCTGAGAAAATACTTTGACTTGTTACACAGAGAACAAAAATACATTATTTCAACCTTTACTTCTGTTTCTAAAATAAATACTTTCAAGATGACGCAATCCTGATAATATAGTTCCCCGAGAACAAATAGGTTAGCGACATTACTTTTTTTACTTTTCTTTCGCGTAAATCTATGTGCATGATTTAGATTGTAAGTCGAGATTTTGTTTCTGCAACAACATTTGAATATACTGTGATTTTACTTTACGAAAGAATATGTATGTGCAGTGCCACTTCTGATTGGCAGAAACATGATATGCGTTACATTTATACTACGTGAATAAATCTTTTGTAATAGAAAACGTTAATCCTTTTTTTTCAACCTTCCTCTAAAGGCAACAAATCCCTAAAGATATCTAAGAAACGAACGAAGCAAGTACGTATCTTTCAAACAGAACTATTGAAAAAATTAGTAAAACAGCAAATTGCATAAACATCCTACCTGTACACGTAGCGGATGCATCATCAGCAAATGGAGCATGTCGGTGGGAGGAAGTAATTCGTTCAATGTTGCACTCTGCTGTCTGACGGCTTGGCATAAGAAGACTGCAAAATATCGATGCAGTGGTAGATGGAACGATACTTGAAGACTATCACTCTGTAAACATAAACAATTATTAATTGAAGACATTTTATTTTCGTGTCTAATAGCGAATAATCCTAATAATATTACCCAACTATTTAATTACATAGACATTTTTTTCTGAATATATTATACGCATCCCTAGAAAGATCAAATACCCGTTAATTAAGTGTAGGTAACCTTATTTTTTTAAATAAGTTTTATAAATTGTTGAATAATAAAATATATCAAATTATAAAATTGACTAACTATAGTTAAATAAGCATGCAAGTCAATGGCACTTAATGCTACCTTAAGTTTTTAAAGAATCTTTAAAAAGACAAGCCATGGTTAGAACTAAACAAATAAGACATTATATATTAATATTAATAATTATTAGTATTAGTTTTTTTCTTAAAGTAATTTTTCATACTTAAAATTACTTGGTTGATTTATAAGCTAAATTTTCCCTGATTGGAAGTTCATTTCCAAATTACATTTTAAGTCTTGGATAATCGGTTCTACCAATTATTTAGAATAAAGTCATTCAATCCATGATTCATAATTCACAAAACGACCAACAAAAACACTAATCTTTAACTATGAAAAACTAATTTATAAAAAATTTGAATACCAATTAATTATAAAATAACGATATATGACATTTTATTTTTTATTTTTACCCATGACTTGTTCCTTATCATTTTTGAATATTTTACTTAGAGCAATATTGAATGATACACTTACCACATTTGGATGGGTATAGTGTACAGCATCTAACCAATCTTGCAAAGCATTGAGACAAAATGTTAAAACGCGACGACTTAGTACAGCGCTTTCAGTTCCTCGAAGGTGCGAAACAAGAGCCCACATGGGATATGCACTAGCTTCAAGTTCAGCACTGAATGCAGCATAATATGTATTAGGTTCAAATTCAACATGTTGACTGAGTTCCCTTTGATTTACATTCATTCCTGAAAGATTTAAAAAAGGTAATGTAATCAAGCATACAATTTTATCTAATACAACTAGAAACTTCTTTAGGGGAATGAATTTTACTCAGATTTTAGTTATTTCCTGTGTGACCGAAGTAGTTACCGAAAAATAAAACGCAATAACTTTATTTTTATAGCATAGGTCTTAATTTAAACATACAAGGAATTATACTTTACTTTCTAAATATTTACCCCATTGTTTCCCTTTTTTTCTTATGAAATCCAAAATTTATATTTAAACTATCATTTTGTGATAGGTCGCAAAAATAAATTCAGGACCTTTTCGTTAACTTTTACAAGGTTTTACTCAGTTTACTTTTTTGCAGATTTTCAATAGAAATATTTACATACTGGAAAAAAATAAAAGAATAAAAAAAAATCTTAATTTAAAATACAGTAGTTCATATGTTTAAAATAAATGTCTACGAGATTAAACCAATTGTAAGACTACTAGGTTGTATTTTCATACAAAAAATACTTCCCTAAATCTAAACAAGATCCATTTTGTGAAGCCTAGAACTGCATACCAGAATACCTTACATGAAATAAGATCCCGCGTGAAAATATTGTATAAAATCGTTATACGAATTTCAGGCGTATGAGATTCTATATAATTTATTTTTAATATAAAAACATGAATAAATAATATATTGTGATTAATCTGAAAAAAGGGACAATAAAGTTTTATCGATATATTTTACTAATATGAATATTGTATTTCGTTCTATTTCCATATATTCAATAAAAAATAATATTTATTCATGCTTTTACATTAACAATAAATTATTTATTAATTCATTAAAATTGCACATGACATCTCATATGAGATCATTGTCAGTTCAAATTATGATCTCATATGAGACCTCATATATTTTCACGTGGGATACTATAAGTTCAATAGTGTGTAATTGACATTGGAAAATATTAAGAATAATATGTAAAACTAATTGTGGATTATAAATAAAAAAATATTTTACAACAGCAAAAGTATTTGAAAAATTTTTACTTATTGGTATATTCTTACCTTGAAACATAGACAGAAAATCAAACCACATTTCCAACAATGTATCATCACTCATAAATCTTTGAGCAACTGGTTTATGGGATAAAACATTGTTTAAATCAGAAACAAGGGGCCAATAGCAATGTTCTTTCATTACTTGTCTACCACAGTCTACTACATAATGAAAATTCTTATCTGGATCTGTAAGAAATTATAAGTTTAGAATCTACTTAAATAAATATAAGTTAAAATAATAAATCTTATCTTACCGTGTAATGTATTTTGAATAAGAATTTTACTCATCATGTACTTTAGACTAATTACCATTACATGAAGCAGTTTCAACTGGTCCACCATCCTTACTGCTAAACTTTCATTGCTGAATAGCTGCAAAATAATATATCATAAATAGAAAATAATCGGGGAATAATTCTTTTACAATTTGTGTAGTACTAAGAAAGATTTCTTATTGATATTCAGTGATAATTCTTAGGAATTGTATTATTTATTACTTGATTTTAAAAATTGTTGAGAAATGGATATATAAGCAATATAATTTATAAGAACTATGGAGCATAGCAAACGATAAATTTAAATTTTTATGTACATTAAATAAATAAAAGTAAATAAATGGAAAGTTTATTTATATTCACAGTGTTGAAATAAAATTTAATATTTTTTGGGTTCTTTTTTAAATGTTAGGAAACAATTGTAATAAATAAAAACTCCTTGGTTATTAAAAATAGTATTTACCAAAAATTAATTTAAAATAATGAAGTTGAAAAAATGTCACGAGAAAAAAATAAATATTGAGTATTTTGGAAAAATCAAAATAAGAAAATTAATTATAAAAATTTATATTGATACTTTGTACAACGCCGATTAGCGTTATCTATGTATTTTACTACTTTATATTACATATGTTATCAATATTTATTATGCTTATGTTGCCTACATCAGCATTATAAAGTCATCATAAAATTTGTATATAAGCAGAACAGTTATGTGAATAAAAATTCAGTAAGATAATTTTTTATTTAAAATTTGTTTAAATACTGACAGAAAACTACGCAATAAACTATTAAAAGCACCAACAAAGTGATTTCAACCTATATAAGTTACGAGGTAATGGAAGATGTCACTAACACAAAAGCAGTTAGAATTTAATTAGTCAGCGTATATTTCGTGTGATAAGCCGTCTATGAAAGCGCGTCATCAACCTTTGTGTTAAAGTTAATATTTTTTAAGATTACAAAATTATATTAAAGTATAAATGACTGTGAGTTTACAAAGCTTTTAGTTTATTAAGTTAGAAAATTACAGTTCTAATTGGTTTCAAAATTATTTGAAGTATTTTAGGATAAAGAATAAAGTCAAAAATAAAATGAAAATATCAATTCTAACATTTCTATTAAGAATAAATTTAATATTACTGCTTTTAAAATAATAAAGGAAATTTTTATATTTTCTAGTTTAAAAAATAATAAGTATATATGAAGAAAAATAGTATTAATAAAATATTTATAGTTACAGAAATTTGCATCAAAGTATGTTATGCATATGGCATACCAATGTATGTTACATATACAAAAAAAACTACAAAGATGTAAGATTAATGTTTCAACTTTTATTGTTTTAACAGAAAAGATAAACAAGAATTATTATTTACTAATTTTAAATATATTTTCCTTTTCCCAGTTTTAAAGTAGAATAAATTTAATGTAACTAAAAGAACCAAACCACTTCTACAAGAATTCATAACCACTGCGGCAACAAAAATGTTAAAATGTACTGAAAGTAACGCTACAGTAATATTAACAGTAGATAGTTTGCCAATTAAAATAAATTATTTTTTATTATAGATCAATACATTGATTTCCGTAATTTAAATAAAAAAATATTTATACCTGCACACTGACATGGACCACTCTGTTACTTAAAGTATCAGGATCTGTAGACCGCTCCAACATCATTGATATCCTACTGTAATGCAACACAAAAGCCCGAGTAAGTGCTTCTTTGTAATCTGGATCAGGTAACATGTTCAAAAGTAAGCAGACAAGTTTTTGGGGAAACTCGTAAGCAACAGTCCAAAACACCAGTTCTTCCAAAAATGTTGTATGTTCCAAATGTTCTTGCAATGATGCACATTCTGTTAAACAAAACATGTACAATATAGATCAGATTTGATACCTATAAACGTCATTTTTTACCTTTGTATTCATCTGGAGGTTCAGGATTTGGTAAAGCTTTAATTGCATCTTGATAAATTTTATTACTATCTAGACAATAACTGTCATATTCAGTTTGTCCAGTAAAGCTTGAAGGATCCATGAGACCACGATATTTTTGAGGGTTTGTAAGAGCTGATGTCATAACGTGCCTCATTAGAGCTCCCATATTGTTAAGGTCAAGTAACATTTTCAAATAAGCATCAGCTTCTTGAATTGCACTTTTGTAATTAGTAAGGCCAACTTTGCTGTAAATGAGTATAGAAAAGTATTATTTTAAGGTACAATAAAAAATATATCAATTAATTTAGTTATATAAGATTGAATATAGGTTTAAGTTGATATAAACTAATAATATAATAATGCAACATAAATCAAAGAAGCCATTTCTATTTTTAAGCTGATTATTTAAATAATAAAATCTAATAAATTATTGTTAGAAATTTTTAATTTTATTATAATAAATGAAGTGAACTACAATATTTTACCAATTTTCTCTCAAATGTTGAATAAGTCTCAATATTATCCTGGGCATCATTGCTTCAGCAACACACATCAAGTCAGATGGGGCTGCCGATTTGTTGACAGCAGCATTTGGGCCATGTTTGTCACAAAATCTACAAGATAAAATTACCAATATAAACACAAGAAAATTTTTCAGAGGTAATGAATGCTTTATTTAGTTATACAATTCTCACCCTGTTTCTTTCATAACAGAGGTATCGCCACAATCACAAGCTCCACCTGCTTGACTAAGGAACATATTGAAATCATGTCTATGATGGTTTCCTTTCTTGAAGCATTCAGTACACAGAGACATACATGGTGATATACCACAGGTGCGGCACCGGTATGCAACAAAATTTGGCGTCCATACCAATCCACATGTTGTTGCATTATCGTAAATTCTCACTAAAAAAAGAAGAAAAGCACCATTAGCATCACATAAATGCAACATAAGCAGCTATACCAATTGCACCATATACACATAATATTTCAAGAGAACTCATAATCAAAAAGAATGCAGTTAAAAGCCACAGTAATAGACATTGAAAATTTTTGGAGCAGCTCCAAAATTTGTCAACCTTTCATTACTAAATTACAGTCTGAAAGTTATAGCAAATTGAACTGCCTTGAATTGAGGTAGTAATGTCCTCGTGGAGCAAATAAGAATGACAGAGAGCAAGCTGTAGCACCTGTGTTGGCGAACTCATCCGGAGTGCGGTCTCCAGCCATGAGCCACTTGCACCAGTCGATTGTCTCCCAGTCATCGATGGACTTGCTGGGATTAAGCAGAATATCCAGCAGCTCGTTGAGGTGGCGCGAACAGTTGGGCGAGGCGTTGCTACACTCGGCGTGGATATAGGCGGCTGCGCCCCGTTTGCCCTTGTTCATGAGCACCTGAGCCGAGGTGGCGGTGCCGCTCGAGCTCGTCGGTTCCATGGTTCGGGTGACGTGGGCGCGAGTGCGCACCTGGCTCTCTCTGACGGGGGAGCCGATCCCGTTGGGAGCTCAGGACCCGCGAGGCCAGGCGTATCGCGATCGACGAGCGAGCACGGCGTGTGGAAGGAGCGGCTACGACGTCGACGACAGCAACGGCGAGGTGAATGAACCTTTTTTGGTAATGCGTTAGGGAGCTAGAAGGCTCGCGGAACCGGAGCTGATGGCCCGCGGAGCAGGTGAACCTCCGCGAGCTCCATGTCAATGAAGGTCGTCGGCCGTGCTCATCTCCTGGCAGCCCAGCGCTGACAGCATGACGACGATGATGTTGGTGTATTATAGCGCTGCTGCTGCGGTTGCCCCTAGCTCGCAAAAACGCACGCGTTCGATGGACAAACGCGGCGATGACGACGTAAGGCCGCCGTCGGTGCGTACCTTGGCACCTTAGCCCTGTGCGTTGCCGCTGGCTGCTACTCTTCTCCCTCTCTCTTGCTCTCTTGGTTTGTTCCTCTGAGATGCGCGAACGAGAGAAAGCGCCAACGTGATTATCACACCCTCGCTCTCTGCGGCGGAGAGAGTCCCTCGGGTATCAGCGATCGCCAGACGAGGAGACTGCATGCGCACACGGACAGAGACAGATACGGACGGGCGCGCGCAGTGTGTGCGCTGCTGCTGGGCTCGGGAGCAGGGAGACACGGAGCGCGATCCGAGCCTCTTCAGTTCGTTCCTCTCTGGCGCTGTGTTCTTTCTCTCTCTATCCTTTTCTTTACGCGTATGTAGCTGTCCTTGTCGCTCGCGCGAGTGGCTCGCGTCGCTCCGTCCTGTTCTCGTCGGCAGAGCGGTGGCCAGTCGCCGAGGGTCCCCTCAACGTCGTTGGACGGCGATTCGCTGACTCTTTTCTACGTGTGTATATACATAGGTGAGACGCGGGGCCGTCTGCTTTACCGAGCGAGACGCGCACTCGAGTAACAATAATCGGCCTGTACACCTATAATCCGATTCACCGTCTCGGCTTTTTCGGAGAGCGAGTGTGCGAAGATCGCACGATCGACCGGCCACATGGATTTAATTTTCGAGCGAGCGTGCGAGGAGCCCGCAGCTTGACAAAAAGTGGGCCACGCACGATGTATTGCGAAATTCACCGAAACTCCGCGGTCACGGCTCAAGGTCACGGTCTGTCTTACCGACGTCGCGATCTACTCTCTCTTGCGCTCGCTCAGCTTGTCCCTCCCTATCTCTCTCACTTGCTATACTCGGCAGCCGAAGAATGCAGACCTTTTATGCGTCTGTTGTTGCGGGTGCCTCGCGCGCGCGCCGCCTTGTGCTGTCGCCGTACTCGGCCATCTCGCCGCGGCTGATGCGTATTTTTCGGTGTGGTTAGATGTAGGTATATATACCTACTTATTGTATAGTATTGTAGAAGGCGCGTTCAATGCGACTGACCGTGCTATACGATAGATTTTATTAATTGGGACCTGCCTCTTCTCATCTTTATGATCATAGAAGCCATTCGAAAAGAGCTTTTTTCCAGAGGTCAGAGTTGTGCACGTTTGTGTGCACTTGTTCTTGCGTGCACATTTGTGTACTTCAGAGATATGGGAGAAATGTAAATAAGTATAGATAAAAAGTTTATGTTGCGGTTGCAGTGGATTGGGTAGATGATGAACGTAGTACGCTATCCCTGTCGCGGCCGCGATATTTATCGAAATGTGAGAAACGTCGATACGTCGATATCCTACTCGCGATTTGAAAAAAGAAAGATAAAATGTAATGAATAGACTGACCGCGCATTACATGCATGTAAATATCAGAACAAAAAATTTTTTAGCCCTATAATACTGCAGATATATATATATATATAACTAAACAATTTACAACAGAAATAAAAGAAAAAAAGTTTAATCAGCTTTTTTCGTTTCTCAAAATATGAACGTATGCAAAAATTGCCAAACGCGACTTTATTTCACACTTTTATCTAGCGAGATATAAATCTGGTATTTCATTGTTGTCCGACCGGATCCAACTATTTTCTACTTTTTCGTACGCAAATGCTCAGAACAGCAGTTACTTTCACATTTAGAACACTTTTGTATATATTTAAAGATAAATGTCGGGTAATACTAAATTTAGGTATGATTATCATTGCTCCGTTTCCAAAGATAAATATTACGAAAACTTTTTATGAATAAGCATAGGAAAAAAATATATTTAACAATAATGCTAAATTAACAATATCTAGACGAATCTTTTAAAAATAATCAAAAAGAAAAGAAAAATGTTTGAATTAAATAGAATTTTAGCTTTATGTATAAAAGTATAAAATTTATTTTGTAACAATACATTGAATACACTACTCCTAAAAATTCTAAAATTTAATTATGCACTATTACGGCATGCTTCTACTATGATATAGTTTATAATGTAAAAATGCATAAAAACAAAAAAACAACGCATGTACAATAATAAGTGTACATACAAGCCATTTTTATTTTTTTAGAATGAATTTTTTCCTGAAAATAAAGTTTTTCAGTCAACAACGTTTTGCAATTCCTATATTGCAAAAATAAAAAAAATGTAATTTTAGAATTTTGTTTTGAACTTATAAAAAACTTGATACATCTTTTGTTTTTTTTTTACATAAAAATAGCCATTTTAGTATTAGAATGATTACCAATAAATGCATATAGTTAAAGACTTCTCAATAGACTTATGACGCATACATACACTACGTCATTGACATTTTAAGCTGCCTACTTTGATGATGGAAATACGCGTCATCGATGTTAAAGTATAAAGTTAATTGTATTTTTACCTCTACATGTATTAATAAAAATGACAGAAACATTTTATAATAAAATTCATTGCATAATGTAGATGGAATTTTATAACTATCTCTAAATCCTTATAAATTGTAACACTGAACTTTGTTACGCAATCAAGACAGTTGTCGATGAAAACGTATAAAAACGAATCCATGAAAACGTGTATCTCACGCTGACAATTCTTCATCCATCAGTTAACGATAAAAAATAAAACACGAATAAAAAAGAGGAAATCCGCATCGATCACTCATCATCCGATATAATCAACTCGACAATATCATCGTCGTCGTCGTCATTATCTTCCTGGGTCCTGTCGTATGAAGGAAAAATTTCCTCTTCCATAGGTCTCTCTGTCTTAGTCGCCTGCACCCTACTAACCCTCTGCTCTGCATGGTCGCAGTCAGCGGCGTGCTCCCGCCACTGGTGCGCACTGAGAAGCTCCGTGCAGCCGTTGGCTTGCCAGCGGCAGGGGAATGCGAGAAGCCGGGCGAGGCCCTCTAAGCTGCGCACGCGCCTGTAGCTGCTGTTGCAGACGGCGCAGCGCGACAGCGTCAGCCAGCACTCCTCGCAGGAGGTGTGGCCGCCGATCGAGCACTCGTAGAACTCCGACACCATGTAGCCCGAGCACAGGCTGCAGCGGAATGTGTCGAGGAGGGACTGCTCGAGGCGGTTAGCGACTTGCTGCTGAACGCTCGAGCTGGTGCCGCTCGTCGACGGCTGCTGCTCCTGCTCCTGCGCTGGAGGCTCACTTGGAGCTTCCGATATTACGTGCGTAGCTTTGTACTGAAGAAAGAATACAACTGTCAGTTCATGCAGGCAATATTTGCAAAATCATCGTTTAAATATATATATATATATAGGTACCTTAAAAATTGCTTCCTTGATTCTTGCCGTCCTTGAAGGTTCTTGCGAGCTTGGTTTAGACACAGTATTATAAACCTGCAAATTATGTAATGATTAAGCAAAGCTTTTCGTAAGTCTGATACGTAAAGTATCATTTATTAGTTTACCTTTGCTGTAACATCTCTATGGATAGATAAAGCAGCAATTCGTTTTCGAACAATCGCCGTGTCCCTTCTGACGCGGGCTTTCAAACCTGCCCTAGACCCTCTGCTAAATCTCTAAAACGCATTGAGATTTCAATAAAATTTCTGTATTTATATCTATTTAATTACATGAGGTTTATACGAACCCTTCTATTTGGAAGCGAATATTCAAAGGGACTATTTGCTCGGGAGTCTTCACCATATCTGAAGTGAGAAAACGCGTTGGGCGACTTGCAGCAGTCTGTATCTTGGACATTAACACCAGATTTATCGGGTAGTGGCTCAAGTCTTCTGTATATGTTATCCCGACTCAGATTTACAAGTTTTTCATTGCAAAGCCCGGTGTTATTAATAACAACTTCCCTGCGTCGGGTCCAATCGCCTAAATTACCAGAGCGTTCTTTGAAAAAGTCCGGTGTCTGCCACGGGTGGCCGTGATTGTGATCGTAGATTGAAACTTTCGAAAATGGAACACAAAATATTAATAAAAGCAATCAATTAAGTAAATCGACTCGCGAAAATCCTTACCTTGCTGGGGTTTCTCCTCGTCAAGAGAAATCTTAATTGAAATCATATTGTGAACTACTACTTAAAAAATCTAAAATAGAAACACATATCAATTCTATATTTGAAGTCATTCAATAGCAGGGTTATATTAATATCCTATTTACAATGCATGTACTTGTCGTTTATAAAAAACAATACACGTACAAATTTCGATTACTCTTTCAGCACTTCACAAATTAATATATATATATATATATATCAACATATTTTCTCGACACTTTTACTCCAAATAAAATAATTTTCACTTTTATTTTGCACTATGAGATAAAACTTAGAATTAATAACTTACTGTATGAACAGCTTTTAATTGTCGATTTCTGATGAATTTTAACCAAAAATTTATCTGAAATTATTCGATCGTCTTATATATAGCACAAGACGTTATACACTCCCTTGTTCACAGTAGCAACTGCGTACAAATGAATTCGTTGACGCTTAGACTCTCGCTATAAGTCCTAACGATGAAAATTCTTATCGTCGTCCTCCCTCCACTAAAAGTTTCATATTACCCTTCTTTAGAAAGATCAAGTGTACTTTGGAGTATATACAATGTGTTTTTTTGTACGTCTGTAGTTTATTTAGCAAATGCTTTGACTTGAGTATTAATATAAACAAAATATTATTTTTTTAATTTAGTTTATTTATTTGATCCATCTTCTTAAAACTCCATAAAAAAATTAAGCTATTTAATTTATAGAAAAATTGATTTTTACTTAATTTTTTTACATAATGTGACATTGTTATTTGTAGATATTTTCAAAAAAACTTTCTTTTTAGAAATATATAATAGTTGTTTATTAAACCACGCATCTTATTTTCTTAATTATTATTAAGTCAGTGTAATTCATGTCTACTCAATTAGCACACCAAATTTAAATAAAGTAAATTTAATTATTTATTTTTAATATTTCGCTCGGCGTTATTCTAACTTATACAATATTATTTAATTATTGCATTAAAAAAGACCAAAATAAAATTGTAAGACTAAAATTATCTCATAAAAAAATATGTTTCATTAGCTATTATAGTAATGTTATAAAATATGCTAATTAAAAACGGATCGAGTGAGAGTTCGGAAAACTCTCAAGATAATAATCATAAACCATTCCCAGAGATTTTAAGATAGGGATTTTATATAAAGTTACGTTTTCAAATTTTAAACTGAAATGCTTTATTTTATAAAATAAATATGTATTTAAACTTGTATCGTAAATTTTTTTTAAAGTTTTTATTTATTTTTTTTACTAAAAGCATTTGAATTTCGCGAAGCATTGTTGATCGTCATAATTCTAGATGTCACTGTGCAGTCGATAACCAAGAGTCGAGAGACCGCTGATATTTCGACTAGTCGATCGTTCGCAACGCGTTTACGAAAGCCGAGCAAAAGCCGCGGCCTCTCTTTTACCTCGGTTACAAACGGGCGTGTATGTCGCTGTGATAAATAAATTTCCATCGCAGGTAATCAACGAAATCAACAATTATACAGAAACTATTACTGTACCAATTGAAGTGCTATACCCTTAAGTTCATTATAAGATCTTTATTTTTTGCAAATTTTATTTTTATTTGTGACATATGATTGTTCAATAACTAAGGTTAAATCAGCGGTAGAAGTGGCAGTTCTCTATTGTTTACAATGTGTTCTTATAAATATTCTAAAAGGATTTGTTGTGATATATCATTTTTGTAATAGATTAATTTATGATTATTTAGTCTGTCATTTACAAATTGAAAACTTTATTTACAAATCAGTTGACAAGTGAGGTTATGTAATGGACTACTTGAAAAATTTTACACTTAAGGATATTTTGCTAAGCCAATTCGGTATGCTTACTTATATATATGTAACTAATTGTTTTTATGTTTGTTTACACAGCCATGGTGCGCATGAACGTACTGAGTGATGCCCTCAAGTCTATCAACAATGCTGAGAAGCGAGGAAAGAGGCAGGTGCTTCTCCGCCCTTGCTCCAAAGTAATTGTCAAATTCTTGACAGTAATGATGAAGCATGGTAAGTTTTGGTAGTTACAACTAAGCATAGAAATCCATTAATTCATTAAAGACTTGAAAAACAACAATTAATTAAGAAAGAATAATCATAAAGAAGTCTAAGAATTACTATTATGTAGTCTTACGTACTATAACATTTACAATGCATTAAGTTTATGTTACTACGTTAAGTGATAAGTGAACTTTTATTTCTGTTAGTCTTTAATAGTATTTCTAATTGGCTTCTTTATAAAAGAAAATATTTATCTCCGGTAATAGAACATTTAATAATTTGTTTAATATAATAAAGCATTGGCGTATTTGACATTTATATTGTTTGCAAAAAATTATAAGTAAAATGATGCGTTTGAAGTTTGCATCGTTGGAGTGCAACGAAACTTTAGAAAATTTTTTTTATTTTTAGTTTTATATGTTAGA
>JAYJLV010000056.1:5082693-5102093 GCA_036873485.1 Torymus texanus
TTTCTTTCTCCAACGTTGGATCTAACAATTAAAAAACCAGTCTTCGTTAATGTTACAGTGGCATGAATATTTAAATAAATTATGAGCGAATCCGTACAGTAAATAAATCTAAAGGTGTATATAGATTTAACGGTCGCCTTCTTGTACCTTATAACCTCACGCCTCTAATTGCCATAGTTAAAAAAGTTCTTTTCAACCTTTTGACGTTGAAAACATTACGACACGCTTATATACAGTCAGACGATAAAAAGCGAGCGCGACAACGGAGCTGCGCTGCCACGTACAAGTTTTTAGTGACGGTTTACGTGAAAAATCCACAGAAGAAGAAGCCTTCGAATAGATCGTCAATTTTTACGCTAACTGTATATACATAAGCCAGCAGAGCCGCGGCATCAGCGCTTTTTTGTTCGTCAAAGGAAAGCCGCAGCGTTTGCCTGCTCTTCGCGCGCGTCGACCATTACAAACCGAGCCGTTCGAGAATCGGTCCCCTAAGTAATGCGAATCAGCGAACAAAAAGGCACTTGCCCAAGCCCAGCCGAAAAAACAATGGACAATCACAGAGGCATATTAGCGTCATTAAAATATACTGTGTTTCGGCTGAGCCTATAATTTGCAAACTACACGTCTTTACGATTCGATAAATCGCTGCCACTGATGTAGCAAGCCACGTTTGGCCATTGTTATCAATGAGGCGTAAACAGACATTTGTCCTGGAGAATCTCGATTTCTTAATGCCTATATACATATAAGTATATTAATTTCTCATTATATTCGCATCTGTAAAATCAAAATGATTCTCATACCATAAAGTTGTTATTTGTTAAGTATAATTTATTAAAAAAACTTAATTAAAGGTTTTAATTCATATATTCTTATCGAGAATTTATAGAGTGCCGGGATTCATTAAGTACATGGCATGCCCTTTTCGCCATAAAACACTCGACTATATACCGCAGTTAATTATAACTTGAATTATATTTAAATGCGTAGCATCGTATAACAAAGCCTGTTCTGTATAGTAATATAATTTACGTTGCTTAGATAAAGGTAATTAAGTATTTTTCAAGCTCATTTTTGCTAAAAATATTACCTTGCACATGTATCGGTTAAAAAAAAACCCTACTTAAACTCTCTTTAAAAGTAAAAAAATTTCAACTATTATAAATCCCCTCTAAAATCACATAGCCAACTTGTATAGGCACGAAATTTTCGTTTCAACACTGTAAAAGATGAGACGAGAGGTAAAGGGCCCTACTGCAACTACGAAACCCACATCGTTACTTAACTAAGTACGCTCTTAGAGCATAATAAATGCGCGACGCGCGAGAATAAGTTAAAGAGTACACGTATATATATACGCGCGAGTGTGTTCGACACATAAGTCTAGACTCGCAAAAGGGTATTATACCGGCTCGCGCAGGTAGAGCGAAAGAGTATCACTTAGTGTTACACTACAGAGTCGGCTTTCTTTCTCAAGAAGGGTAAGCGTGAGAGAATGAGAGAGAGTGAGACATTTGCGCTAGGTGTTCTTCTAGGCTTCTTTGAGCCTCGAAAATGACCCCCCGCGGGAGGAGAGCTCTCGTGTCGCTGCATCATCGCACCAACGCTGCGCGCCTCGTTTATAGCAAGCGGGGGAGGAGTTATGAATGAAGCGCGCTCTCGACTATTCATGCGCCATCCGCGTGAAAAAGCAAAGTTGTACATATATATATGCGATATATAACGAGGAAAGAGCTCCACTTGAGGACGTCGTCGTCGTCAGTGGTGGTGGCTAATGAAGCCCGTACAGAGTGCGTGGTTTTTCTCGATCGTTCGTTATACCTTGCGACCCGCTAAATTTAGATCGCGCGCGGAACAGGATTTTATGCGTTTCTCCAGTATAGTATCTAGACATCATGGCTTGGCATTATTCGCCGCAGAGTTTAAGTAAGCGGTGTTCCGTTCCATTCGATCGCGAGCTAACGCGAGAGAGCCGTTTCCTCTCTATACACGCGCGCGCACGTTCGCTCGCTTGTAGGAGTACTTATGTACGAAGGCTTTTAATTGGCCCCTGTACGTTTTACTCAAATGAGCGCGCTTTTACTTTCCAGCTGTGGACGATGTTATCGCCTTTTTCGTGCGGTATACTGCACACGCGGGTTAAAAATAATTCGAATAAGGAGAAGTTTGTTGAACCTTTCGCCGCTATCTACGTGAAAGTATTATTTTGGTACTTTTCGTTTCCTGGTACTAGCGTTTCATCCGCACGAACAATTGCCAGTCAACATTTACTTGATCTCTGATTACTTAATTATTATAAAATTATGATGTTATAATCTATTTGAAAATCTTCATTCATTTATTACTCGCTTCTGTAAGCAGTGCTTATTCATTTTATACGCCACTTTCCCTTGCACTAGAATTATGTAGTTTTAACGAGTTGCAAACAGTTTTGCTGAGTAAGCTAAATGACCGTTAATATCTCAGGTATAGTTCCAATTAAGCCGACATTGACACGCTTAAGTAAACTTGTAATTCTGAAAATTTACTGGTGCAATTCATTTTTTTCAACGTATTTATTTTAAAGCTATATCGAGTAAACGAACTCGCTTTCCACAAGCACGATGAAATACAGTTACGCGTGCTAATTTGATTACGCAAATGTAAATTACCAACTTAATTTAATCAACATAAACTGAAGATTATTTTGAAAACATTAAACATTACCGAAGATTAGATATATAAACAATATAATTTATTTTGTAAAAAAAAAAAAAACAAATTCTACCGCGCTTTTTTAACAATTTCCATATACGTTACCACGAGAATACTGCACACAGAGAGTGACATCTTAATCACTCCATTCTCTTGCCGCCTCTCATTACGAATGAATGTCAAGCATTCCCATTCAGCCGAGCAAACTGGAGAAAGCCGGGGGTATATCCCTGTAATACACGTATATATATATATCTATATCCATCCGGCCCGTGTTCCCGCGCTGCCTCGTCTTGTCTCCAAGCGGCGGCTGCACACAGATCGACGCCTCGTTCGTGCCTCGCGACAATAAAGCTGAAAAGTACGGCACTCTGGAAAAAGTTGGCAATAGCGACGACGACGAATTCATGAATATACGTATATATAATCTGCATAGCGCGCGAAGGGCCCTTGAACGCTCGATTTTCCGGCGACGCCCTGACGTGTGTGTCTCTCTATCTCTCTGTTTTATTACGTATAAGACGTATAACATCTCTCTCTCTCTCTCTCTCTCTCTCTCTCTCTCTCCTTCTTTGCGGTGCGCAGGATACGTCGGCTTTTTCTCCGCGCGTGTGCAGCCCCGTCTGTGTATATGTGCGTGTGTGACTTTCTTCGCGTGAGGAAAAAAGACGCCGCGAGAAATCCGAGACGGCGGCAACGACGGGCGCGTCTGCGAGGGACGGCCCGGTGCCGGTCCCGCGTTTCCTCTTTCTTGACAGATCGAGTGTACTTGGGAAGGAGGGGAGAGGGGGGAGGCAAAGGGACCCTGGAGCTGCTTGCTGCCTCTTTCTTAACGTAATTCTGCAATTTCTCGAAACTAGAGGAGGAGATTATATAAATGGTTGGAAACGCGCGAGTGCGTGTGTTTCTGCCGGAAGGGTTTCGTTGTACGCGGTGAGTGTTGACTAAGCGCTACCTTATCGTTGTTGATTTTTATATACGCGTATCTGATAAGTATTTGCATATCAAATAAAGAAGAAACTCTTATTATTTAATTCGAAAATATTTTTTCATTTTTTTTTTACATGTTACAAGATAAAATTTGTTTATGTAGAGCGGAAAAAGTTCTCTCGTAAAAAATGACTTGATTATCGGGGCACAAATGAAGGTAATGAATGATCTAGATTCAGGAAACGTACAGTTACTGTTACATGCGGTTTCAAATAATTATCGTCGTACTTTTTTTGAGCTTCACGAGACGGCTGTGATTTTCTCAGTAATTGTCATGAGTACATTTTTTTTTTCTCTATACGAGTTTTCTAGTTAGAAAATTTTTAACGTGTCGGTGTAGAATATAAACTTTATTTTTTATAATTTAATTTAATATTTCATTAATTATTACAATCTAAAACTTAATGGTAAATAAATAACTCATAAAAACGATTCAAATTATTTTATACATTATTAATGAACATTTGTAAATGTAAATTCTGATTCTGCCGAAAAATAATATTTGAAGATGCGAAAGCATCAACTTTGGTATAACACAAATTCTCTGGCGTAATAAAACGCCCCACAACCTCTGCACAATATTCATGAGCCACTGTATAGCTGGAAGAGCCTATATACGAGTCGTAGCATCGGACAACATACATACTGAATCTCCGCGTACTTCCCGAATTTCGCGCGCGGTCATGCGAAAAACGAAGGGCCTGGAAATCGCGGCCGACTAAATGCGCAATTGAGGCAATAAAGCGCCTCATGAATAAGATATCTCTACTTTCCCCTCACCTCTCCGCTCGTTCTCTTCCGAAAACTAAGTCTGCGGGCGCAACATACGCGCGCAGGCATGTAACAAGGATAAGTAACCGCCGGCTCAACTCTACACGAGCACATGGCCTACACCCTCGCGCCAATAAGCAGAGAAATAGAGAGAGAAAGAGAGAGTCCAGATTTAGCAGTACGGAGAGCAAAACGACGAATTACAAATTGCGGCTCGTCTGTGTGTTTAAAGCTTTCTCTTGCTCGAGTGGTCTGCCTCCGCCGCCGACGCCGCCACGTATAATGTACACTAGATAGGCCATTGATCCTACGGCGATTGAATCGTTTTAGGGAGCACAATTTCATGCTCATTATTCCTGAGCTCGATCGTACTTGTACTTTCGCCCATATGTGTATATATATACGAGTAGTGTGCGAGCTGCTGCTGTACACACCCCAGAGGTTTACTCTGAGCTGCGCGCATAATGCGATGGGTTACGCCCCTGATCTCCGGGCCCGATGTGCCCGCGAGTTACAAACAGCTACGGCTGTGCTCACCTACCCTTGCGCTGTATATATCTGCGACATGCGCGCTCTTTACTTTCATATATAATATACCCCCCAAGCCTCGGGAGGCCACCTCTAGCATACTTCACCCAACGAGTACAATGTGTGTGCCCCGTGTCTACCCACCCCTCTTCTTTTTTGCTTTATTTTCCACTTTCAAACGTGAAATTACGCGTCCTATCAAAGAACCAGCGCGTTACTTATACGGTGGCATTATTTTTGCCTGATTTGAATTTCAGATTTTCTTGCAAGACAGTGATTTATGATTATAGTATTTTTTTTTAAGTCTGTTACTTAGCATAATTTTAATTTAACTTAAATTAATTATTTTCATTTTCTGTTTCAGGTGAGTTACTGATTATCAGTCCTGATGTTGTTACAACTGCGTTGGATCATCGTAAGTGAATTACAGTATTAAGAACATATCGCCTCGGTTGAAAAATATTAAAATGAAATTTTGCAGGTAACGGTATTGCATACTAAAAATATTCTTCATCTCTTAGAAAGTTAATTCAAGTTTCATGCACTTCGTATAAAAAATGCATACATTTCATGGACTATACGTATAAAAATAACGTTGAATATCCTAGCACGCACTACTTCAGAAACATCTGAACCATTCATCTCAAACGCCAGCAATCCACCCATGACGCATCATAATAACTCGAATTTCATCTTCAATTTCACACCTATTAATCACTCTATATAAGACCGGCGTAAAATTTCCTCTCTTCCTTCCGCTCGAAATCGATACAAACACATAGCGTATAATACCGTTTCCTATATAATCCCCCTACACGCGCGAACCGTTAAAAAAGCTCGCCCGAGAGAAGAGCGTGGATTAGCCGCGTAGAAGTCGATCGGCCGCCCTCGGCGCAGTAACGAAAGCTCGCCGCCCTACACTCGGATATAAGTATATATACAACACGGCGAGCGAGTGCGCGTGTCACGCGAGGCGCACGGAAAACCGGCATTTACGGAGCATTTACATATACATACATATATAAGCGTTCGTCTAGGCAGGCGCGGGCATATGCGGCATATAGCAGCTGCCCCGATTTGTCACGATCGCACACGCGCGCGCGAGAGAGAGAGAGAGAGAGAGAGAGATGGGATCGCGCGATGGGGTACATGACGAGTTGCACCCTTCCCCCCGCGCACCCCTTGAAAACCACAGCGAGCAGCTCGGCCTGCTCTCGTTCTGCCCTCTCCTCTCTCCTTTCAACCGCTTTTTTCCCTCCCTTGTTTGTTGCTGCCTTCCTCCTGTGGCGCGTTCGTGCGCCTTTATGAAGTGTCGGCATACGGCGTATAATACGCGCAAAGGTACATATACACGAGGTGCGCCGGCGCACACAGCATGGAGAAACAGAGAGAGAGAGAGAAAGAGGGTTTATTCAACGGGACGCTCCTCTCGCGTGTTGCAGCTCCTGCCGATCGTCGTGCGTCGTTTTGTTTCTGCCGGAAGTAAGTACGTGAGCACATTTGCCGCTGTGCTGCCACTGAGATTTCTTTTTTTTTCGGTGCGCGCTGGGTCTTTCCTCTCCCGCCCAACAACCCATTGAGGAATGCCGAAGCGCTGGATCGATGAATCAATACAGGCTGTATGGTTGCGTTACTGCCCGCGTCCTTTTATGTGCCTCGTATATTTTTTCTTTCATACATGTGTATTTTGATTATTATTTCTTTTATTAATATGAAAACAGTTTAAAACAACAACCCACATTTTTTAATTATGTTATATTAAACAATAACATTTTTATTTAAAGTAATATAGTTGCGTTATTAATTCAAAGTTATTAAACATTATTCAACGTTGAATTTGCCAAATTTTATTCAAGACATGTTTTTTGTTTTATTATTTATTTCAAACAACTCGTTTGCTTTCGTAAGTATAAAAAGATTTAAGTAATACAATTGAATGTCTTCCGATTCTGTATACAATGTTAATGCCAAGGTTAACATCACATTCGAGTGTTTCATTTTACGTCACAGTAAATCTTCCTGAGAAAATTAGTACGTAATGTAATTATACGTAAACAATCCTTCTAAAAAGCTTACGTCGCGCTCTGTACCGCTAATTTACCAAGGTAACCTCGGATGCATAGTATCATTATTGATGTAACGATAACAAAAAACAAAATAATCACATCTGATGTAAAAATTAATGGTAAAATAAAATAAATGAAAGAATTAATTTTTATCATTATATATATCACTATGGTGTTATAAAATTTTGTTCATATAAGAACGATCAATCTATTCCCTGGGTAAAAAATTACTGCACGTCCATATAAACAAGTTATAGCATAACGTTACCTACATCATTAATTTCGTGAGGTAGAAAAAAAAAGGCTACCGTTTCGAGCATCGGCAGCTCATCATGTTCGCGCAACGCGCATGCATGTCGCACCTCGTAACAAGAGATTCTCTATATAATACAGAGTACAGACGCTACAGAATCAGGCTTATCGTTTTTAAAATCGCCGAGAATCCACTTTGGCCAAAGTGCGACACAAATCACGTAACATACGCCCGCGCACTCGCGCATAAATCGCGTCCCGCAACGAAGCCATTTCGCGACGACGACGGCAGCGGCTGATACGGAAAAGTCTCTTGCGAGGAGAGCCAATACCGTCGCGATGAAATCGTAAGCCATCGCGAGAGCGCGACAACAATAACGCGCGTACATGACACTCCGCAAAGGACGGCCGAATAGAAGGCGAGAGAGAGAAAAAGAAAGATCGATACTACGGGACGTTAATGTGGCTTTAATGGGTTTCCGCTCGATAAGATTTTCCCTCGTGGTTTAGTATACACGTATAATACATCGTTTGGCTAAAATACACGACGCTATACGATAGCCCCGTAAAATCAGGAGAGATGCAGTGCTTGCTGCAGTGGATCTCGAGCGGCGTGCACCTATAGTCCTTGTTTGGCGCTTTGCGGGGTTCCCGTCGCGTAATAGGGCGAGTTCAATCCCAAGCGTGCGCGTACAAGTCAGTGAAGAGAGAGAGAGAGAGAGAACGAGGTACGTGCGAGCGGCGCTTTATAAGGCGACGGTAGCCAGGATTGGCTAGATTGCGGCTGGATAGAAGTTACAGTAGGGGAGGAGTGACGGCGCGTCCTGGAAGTCCTTCGAGATCTCGTGGGATGTTTAGAGCCGATCGGAATGTTACCGATTCATTTTTTTTTAATCCTTTTAATGCTTCGGACTACTGTGGCGCTTTTTTCTCACTGTCCGACCTGTTGTTGCTATATATAATAATGGATTTTCTCGTGTTCTTTTCAATAAAATAGTTGTGAAAGTCGTGAGCTGTAATTTTTTTCTCAGATTTTTCTCCCAATAAATAAAAGGAATTAAAACTAAAGGAGCTATTATGCTTGATTTTGTAGAAAATCGTAAAAAGGATATTTCATTTTTAAGTTTGATCGACAACCTTCGCTGTTCCTTACATGCAACTTTGCATGTTCCTCACAAATTGTGTTGCGCATTAGTTACCAGGAAACAATTTTCTCTATTGCCAGTCGTTATCGCCGCTGGTACAGGGAATAGCACTATAAGTAAGGGGGTTGAAGTTTGCACGCTTGCCCACATGTGCACAGATGCGACGCTGGGGTGTCCAGGTGTCAGCTGCAATGCGCAGCGAGTCTTGATTGTCATCACCCGGGCTGACAGGAGTGTTTAAAAAGAGACTACAACCCCTTTTTTAACTTAAAATTATATACGTTGAGAATAGAACCATCAATTTTCGAACGGGCTATCTCGATTTTATACCTTAGTAGTAGAGTACAAAACCGTTATACACCATTCGTATATGTTATATCGGCGGCTGCTGAGTGTTTATTTTCAATTTAACGCTGCCGTGTGATACGTTTTCGAAAGCTACACAGATATATGTACATTCTGGAGAAAAAAAATCAATTCAAAGGGAACCGTATATCTGTTAAAGAAACGTTAAATTATCGACGAAGGGATTCCATAAGTCTAAAATTATCGTTAAAATACAACACTGCCGAGGGGCTATAATCACGCAGAGTCAGAAAAACTTCTGACATCCAGCGAATGAATAATCTTTTCTAAGCCGGTGAGTATATAATGCACCACAATAATACGTGGAAGCGCCGCCTCCGAATTTTCCCCCCTCACGCGACGCCCATCAAACTGGATTCCGTAAAAAAGTGAGCGCGCGCTAACGCAATATATAACCCATAAACTCAAATGCGGAATACCAACCGCGCTGGTGGTATATAATTATTTATATAAAATACACAGCAGTTAGAGATAGAGAGCCATAAGAAAAATTAAAGCACAATCCACCTGCGAATTTCGCGGTAAACGCAAAGATTTTTCATTCGCGGGGTCACTAACTCTACGAACGCAACGCGCTTGCAGCTCCCGACGCGTATATACACATAGGATAGGTTCTATCTCTCTCTCTCTCTCACTATCTCTCTTTCTCTCGAGTCGTAACAACAAACCAGTTTTTACGAGGTGCGCGCGCGTGGCGTCTTCGAGAGCTCGCGAGAGAGAGAGAGGAGAGGAAGGGCGAAGGAAAAGTGCCTCTGGCCGTAAAACTATGAAGCGAGCGGCAATAACCAATGATGCAGCTGCGCAGCAGCCGTGCGCCTGCGCGCTCCTGGAAGTCTGCCCGCGATGCGCATCGTGACGTCTCTCCTCTTTCTCTCTCGACGACTATTTCGCGAATGTAGTTATATAATCGAAGGGACGATGATGACGATCGTAGGTACATCGGAGAAGGAGGGCAGGGAACAAAGGCTCGTTATTGTCGCACGACGACTGCCTCTATACGCAGTACTGGAAAAATCACGCGCAGAGAGAGAACCTATGCGGTGGTATATATATACAGCACCTGAGCGAGGGAGCTAATAAAGTTAATTGTGAGAACCGAGACAATGGACTGGAACTGGCTGTTAATGCTAATTGCCGCTACTCCTCGTGCTAAATTTTTCCCCAGCGCCACGCCGAGCTCTCGAGGATTCTCGCTGTATGCGTGTACTTGATCTATGTATAGAGGATACTATACATCGAGCTCGCGATTTCTACTCGCGTTTATTGAGATTAAGGCTCGTGCGTATATGTATAATAGCGATTTTCAAGCGGATGCAAAACTGCTGCGCTTAGATGGCGTGAAAGGCGAAACATGAGTGCTAACTGTTATTGCGCGCGGCTTTTATATATTCCTTTTCTTTTATTTATCAGCTATGCGGCCTTTTCATGACTCGACTTCGTTATACAGCCATCGCTGCGAAGGAACACCTGCAGTATTTGGGACGGGAAATCTTATCTGCGCGAGATACGAGGTGTTTGTACGAGATATATGTACATATATATAGGTTACCTCCAATCTCGGCTTTTCAAATCTTTTCAAAGCACTCTTGTGGATTCTTATACACAGACCTTTTCTCGGATTGGAATCTACACCATAGTTCTGTTTATACTTGCAATTAGCATCCTCTCAAGAACGGTAGCTTCCGCTGCACGCACTCTTAAATTCATAGCCGTCGAGCAACGGTCACGTTCGCGCCGTTTATTATTGTGCCGATTCATAAATCCTTTGAGAGGCGTTTGCCCATGCAGATCCATCGATGCGTAACGCACAATATAACGGCTTGCCATTTCGTCAGCCGAATATAACTCCACGTTTACGAGCTGTAATGTACGCGGCGCTGACGACGACGACGACGTACGCGTCTTATAAGAACCGAAATAATATTAGTTAAAAGTTTTCTAAGAACAAACGCAGTTCGCTATTATCGTGAAATTCAATATAGACAGAGAAAGACGAGAACGTTGAACTTCCCTCTTATCCGCTCTCTCTCTCTCTCTCTCTATGTCTCTCTCTCGCGCGCGCGGCTAATAAATTAAGATAAGCCAGGGTGGTGCACAAGAGCGGTGGGATAATATTTTGAGTCGCGCGATCGTTATTCTATAGTGAGAAGGCAGCCAAGCGAGTATGTCCCTTTTACTTCCCCCCGTGCGATATCTAATCTCTTATCGGTCGCGCGGGCACGCGTGTATGTTTGCCCGTACTCCGAGCAACCCCCTCTCTCTTCTTTTTTCGATCCAGTGCAGCAGGCGCGCTCCATTCCTCAAAGCCGTCATCTTGACGAGACAGGGTCGCGGGGGCTGCTCCGATCTCGAGGGCGCGCGAGAGCTGGCGCCACAAATCAGAGCCACACGCGGCTGCGCTTTTTCCTTCCTCCCCTTCAGGCCGAAAAGACTCTGCGTTTCCCTCGTATGACGCCCTCGTCTCTGAGCGAGAGAGCATAAGTCCTCCAAAGATGCAGGCGCGTAAGTACGCACACGCGAGTGCGAGACGCAGCAACGGCTGGCTATATTTAAAGCTCATTTCCCAGAGTCAGGGCGAAGGGAGAGCAAATGCGCAAGTATATATATACTTATATACGGGATCTATAAAACGAGAGTCTACTTTTGGAGCGCACGCGCCGCCGCGAATTGTTTGTTTTTCGGAAAGTGAGAGCGTCTTTGGCGGTGCGCTACGGGCTGGCTGTATGTTCATGTACAGTGGGTATGTGTATAACGGTGGCGTGCGTTTGGAAGTGTAATAAGCTCAGTACGTGATCGAGACTTTACGCAGCGTCGGCGGCACCCTTTGCTACGGAACTGACGATCGTTTGTTGATGAATTTATTTTAGAACACGAGTTAAGGGTCGACGTTAGGATAATGGCGTAAGTGTTATTGGTAATTGCGAGGGTCTAATAATATCGTGGAAATTGAAGAGCGTTGTAGCTGTGCTAATTGATTATTTCTCTGAGAATAGTGCAGTTCGATTAATTCATTTTTTAAATAAAAAAATAATAAAAGGAGAAGAATGAGAAATTTTATAAAAAAAAAAGGTTACTTTTTTAATAATAAGAATTTTAAATTGAGCTTACTCTACTTACAAAAGATACCGTACAAATGCAAAAATCTAGGAAAGAAAACCAGACAAACGCAGTTGCAAACCAAAAGTTCACGCACAGTATACGCGTTTTCGCGTTTTCAATATCATTGAAAAATATATATTATACATGGTATGGGGAATTTCCGTTTGAGCATATACGCAAGGTGAACTTAACTCTTCGTGTGCATAATTTATGAGCGTGAACAATATTACACTAATAAATTGAAGTCACGATCCTCGTCTCCGCTTTCTTAGTAGTGTCGCAATAACACGTTTCCTGCAACGAATCCGGCGAAACGAAAGCAAAACGCTGCAGTCCGTCCCTTAACAGTACGGCAATAAGAGCTCAAAGCTGGGTCCGCGCGCACAGAATTTTGACGATACGAAATTGGAAGCTGCACAGAAGAGCTAGAGAGAGAGAGAGAGAGAGAGAGAGAGAGAGAGAAAACGCGAGAAGAGAGAGACACACATTGCAGAGCTTTAACGATTCGGCCCATCCTCTCATGCGCTGTGCAGTCGTCGTCGTCTCCCACCTCCCGGCCATGAACTTGATGGATTTTCGGTCGATTTATTGGCCCAGTGCCAAATAACTGCGTAATTTGCCGGAGCCGCCGACCCAACTGCGTCCATCTCTCTCTCTCTCTCTCTCTCTCTCTCTCTCTCTCTCTCTGATGTGCCTCTTGCGCGCGTCGTCGTCTACGGCACGTCTGCTGGCTGGCTCTCAAAACTGAAAAGGGAGTGGAAAGAGGAGGGAAATACCGAAACGCTCGCAGTTTTCGCGATGAATCGGCTAGCACAGAGAGAGAGGGAGGGACGAGCGCGCCGACACGACTTGTTGTATAGTATTATTGAAAATAATCGGGTTGCACCATGCTGCTGCTGATGTCGCGGGACGCGCCATTCAAAGGGGAACTTTCAATGGAAGCGCCTATCTCGATTCGAACAATTTACGAATAATCATTCATAGACACGTGGGGGAGACGCGCGCGCGTGGGGCTCTATATAATGTCGCATTGAACGACTAACTCTCAGGCACGTATGAATTGTCTGATAGGACGGCTGTGCTGTTGCTTTGCCACCAAGTGCGACTTCCCACTACTCCCACTTGTCCCTTTTTGCGCATCAATTTTTTCTGTTACGTGCTTCCTATCAACTGCGAATGTCCAAACGTGCGCGTATTTCGCATTTATTACAACACTATGTAATTATTATTATTATAAACAATAACAAAAATTTTCATGTTGAAATACATTGTGAGGCTTTTAATATACGCGACCGTTAAATATGTTAGAACAATTAATAACGGTGTGCCATAAATAAAGTAGTTTATCGATAAACTGACCGGTACATCGTCCACGCGCGCCTATATACCACGTCGCAGCAGTGACCGCCAACTCTCTGCTGCACTAATCGCCTGGCGCTTTAGTGCACATCCAAGTGCATTAAAACAACACGTTTAGAGGCTCGTTCCGCGGACGTAAATATATGCCGTGCATAACGCCTGGGCATGTAAAATCGGTTGCGCGCCGACGCCACGGCCGCAGAAAGAAAATTTTATACCTATTATATTTTTTATGAGCATTGAGCGAGATAGTGCAACGCCCGCGTGTGTGTGTGTGTGTGTATATATATATGCGCTCGCTTTGTTATGAATCAGCTGGGTGTTAATAAAAGGTTACGGGTTGTAAATAGACTGGTGCTGTAGTATACAAAGTAGTTTTAGTATTTAGCTCGCAGTGAGGCAATGAAATTTTGCAGGCTACTTGTAATTAGCGCTGCATATTTGTAAGGTTTAATGAGTTTGAGTTGCAAAATATAATTTTTCATTGACCGATATCATTACGTATATCTGTGGATACGCAATCCAATGCTATTTTTCCTAGTATTTCGAATAAAAAATGATTATGAATAAAAATACTTTATGATGAACTTTTATATTGCACTCAACAACAGCTTAGACCGTATATAAAAAAAAAAGAAATCGTTACTTTCCAGCTACGACATAGCGTCAACCAAAGTCTTAAAATATACTTAGATTATGACGCAACGATTTTATGGAACCGACGTTAAAAAAGTGCCAGTCTTATCGTGGCCATAAGAGCCGATAAATTCCAAATAATCCCTCGTAAATACACTTCTCACGGCAGTTAAAATAGCGCGCGTAAAGAGACCTTAAAAAGAGCGGGCGAAAAATTAGGATAAGACGTTAAACAGCAACGCGTGCGCTCTCGGCCGTAAAAACACGCGAAGTAAGACAAAGCATTCCTCCTCCTCCACCTTCAGGTAGGTACACGAGCCCCTCTCACCGGTCGCTTCCGCTTGCGTAGACATATATACATAACGCACTGCGCGTTTCCGCTTTCTCACACGCGCCCGATGCAAATGCAGCCAGCAGCGATTTCGGCATCGGCGAAACGCGCGCGCATGATAAACCGCCGCCGCGGCTTCTTCGTCTTCTTCTATGCTGCTGAATAAATATATATCTGCTTGCGCAAAGCCACCGCGATGGATGCAGATACGACGGCGGTGAATCGCTTCCCGCATCAGGCGTGGTGGGAGGCTTATGTGTGTATTTTCTCGATTTCTCCGAAAGTTCTGCCGCGGTACAGCGGCTAATCCTCGTTGCATGTGCGTCTGTGTATATGTGTGTACGAGGATTTATTGAAAAATGCTTGAGGGGAAATGTGGAAAATTGAAAAAGGATTACAAGTGTATATCGATTGATAATAAATTCTCATATGCTTTTCCGCGAATATTGTAATTCTCCGGGGTATAAGACGTATGTATATATTATACAGCGGAGTTTGCTCGTTCGAGTGAAAGTGGATTTAATGTACGGATGAGGGGGAGTGATCGGGTTTACGTAAGAAGAACCACGATGCGATTGCAGGATTTGGAAGCGCGTAATCTCTCATGATTCTGTGTAAATTCTTGATTTCTGCAGTAGCTGATTATGGAGGTAGCAGCTATTAAAGTGAACAAGAAAATTTGACGAGTTTTTATCAGCTTGGAGTTATTGATTATTGTTTACAGATAATAACTCTTGAAAGATATTAGTATTTTTTTCATAATCTGCATTCAGAGTTTAAACATTTGTTTTATGCAACTAACGCTAAATCTTACAAAACCATATTGCAATAATTTTCTTTGCCAATCTTAATTACTAGCAGCGACCTCGATGATCAATCAACAAACTATTCAAATAGATGGTTCTTATACTTTTCTTATTTGCTTTTATAGTGAAAAATGAAATATCATTTACAAGCCTTTACTTTATTTCATATATTAAAGAATTTTAATATCATTGCCTAAATGCGTATACTAATTATTTATAATGTAAGTTACACTACAATCAAAACAGACATTTCTCTCAGAATAGCAATGTTATTCTATGGAAACTTATTTGGTTACACGTACAACATTAAACATCAATAAACGCCTTCCATATCGCTCCATTCTATTTCACACAGGCTATCAACTCGTAAAGTCATCAATATTATACTATAGTTATGATTAAAATCTTTAAAACTACCTAATGATAAAAACACTAATTATCAACGCTATATTTAATCCCAATATTTATCAATCCAATATAATTAGAACCTGCTCACACCCGAAGAACAATTTATCGAATTCCCATACAGCTGTAAATTCATATAAAAATGATAGCAATCAATACCTGCCGCAATTTTAATCCCCTTAGGGCAATAAAAATCAATTAGTTCAACCAGCTCCGAAATCGATACCAAAAAAACGACCAACCTCCAGCGTTGCACCGACGCTTCGCTACATCTCATCCCTCTGCCAACATTGGGGGCCAGTGCAAGCGCGCGCGCGCGCTCAAAAGCACGTGTTCGCGGCGCGCCGGCGTCGGCGGGCGCGGCGTCGCGGCGCGTCGGCAACTCTCGAATCGACTCTGTCTCTCTCTCTCTCTCTCTCTCTCTCTACACACACCTACACAGTCACGCGCTTGCTGGTACGCGCTAGAGTGCGGCAAAACTTTGCGCAATGCGCCTTGCGGAAGCCGGCCGGTGGCTGCTGCTGCTGCTCTGCACGTACGCTCGCACTCTCGCGATGACAACGACGGGGTATATACGCGATGCTATATCGTATTATGAGCTGCACATGCCTGCTCTGCTGCAGGTGGTTAACCTCGCGTCTAAGGTTTATACGCCTCGAGTGGCCGCCTTGTCGCGTCTTCTCTCTCTCTGGTGCGGCGTGGATTTTTAAAAGCCCCTCCTCCTCCTTTTTCTTAGACGTGCGCGTAGTGTTAGTTCGTGCCTGCACGGTAATAAGGTGCCGTGCGATTGCGTAATGAAGCGAGCTTGACTTTTGCGGCTTTTCTCTCTCTCTCTCTCTCTCTCTCTCTCTCTCTCTCTCGCCACGAGCGACGCGTAAACGTATCGTAAACATCGGTTTTCACGTAGCCTGGGTATTGTAGACACATGCGCTGCGCTACAGTTCGACGTCCGCAGTATGGGAAAGTCGCGGGGCTTTGCGCGTGAACGACACAAAGCTGCTGCCAGGCTTTGTGAAGGTTTGTGATGTTTCGTCCAGCAGCACGCATGCGTGCACGCGCATATCGAATTTATTTTCATTGCCGGCAATTGATCGGACGATCGTTGACTGCCGAACTCTGCATGTGTTGTTGGCTCGCACTGACGTACACGTATACAATGGGACAATTGGGTGCATTTGAAGCCGATGTTTATTGATTGGATCTTGATTTGTTGAATCTGGAGGGCGATAGGATGTTTTTTACGTGATTAGATTTTTCGATCGTGTGGTTTGTTAATTTTGTATCATAACTTAAATCTAGCTTTATTGATTCATCTTTATTAGTTTACAGTGATAATAATCTATCTCTAGTATAACGAACTTGTAACGCTTATCGCGTTGGCGATAAAATAGTTGACAAGACATCAAATTCAACAGATTTGTAAACCGTTGCCGCACGTACATTATATACATATTTTTTTTATCTTTAAGTGAGTTGTCAATAATCGATAATTTAACGGATAATTAAATGAAATCTAAATATCAAATGCTCCATCATCTTAAACGAAACTTGTTTTCAAATTGCATAAACTTTCATTTGATTAAGCGGCAAAACCTGTTGCAAAGTAATTATATGAATTAATATGGCTTACGATAAGTCGTACCAACTTGTACAACATATTAAAAACAAAAAAACAAGGAAAATCAAAAGTATTTCGGAGAAAATATCCCGATCTAAAATGTCTTTATAAATCAATAGTTTTCTCTCCTCGTTGAAATTCCAGATCCAAGCCAAACACAATAAAATTTGCAAGCTCTCCCCTCCCTTTTTCTTCCTCCTCGCAGCGCGTACGAATCGCGACATTATCCCACTAATATCACGATATATACGAATCGCACACGCAATCTCTCCTCCCTCTGTCCCCGTCCCGATGACAGATGGCCTCATCGCGGATTCGTTGTGGCGTGTCGAAAGTATAAATCGCTCGTGTTAACCCTATAGCTGCGCGGAATTCCAGCGCGGAAAAGTTCGCACGCATGCGTACGTGCAAGTGTAAGCTTTTTCCACGAAGTATAGATGAAAAAGACGAGCGAGTATATAGTGCTTAGCCATCGATGGCGACTGCGGGCAGTGGCAGTGAGAAACCAGATTCTCCGCCGCGGGTTGTGTTCGTTATTCCCTCCCTCTCGGACTCTATGTGACGGTATAGGGGAAGGGGAGGGAGGAGGCGTCTGCTGGAGCGACATCGCATAAACTCGTCCTGAGTTTTCTATTTTTCCTCCGAGACTCTTCTACTGCTGCTGCTTCTTCTTCTCCTCTGTCGGAGTTTTTTTCCTTCTTATTCGCGGCCAGGACGCGGCTAGTTCGAGCTCTGCGATATTCTTTATCGCCTCGCTAAAAGTATTTCAAATAGATGCTACGCGCTCAGCAAGTAAATTGTTCCACGAGAACACAAGTATTTTATAGTTTTGTCGTAGAAGTCGACCATTCAACTGAGCAAAAGAATATACTAATTTTTTATATAATAGATAATTTAATATCTTGAAAGGAATTAGTTCAAATATGTCGTATAAAAGTACTCGACCAATAATAGATATAGAGTTTGAAATTCTGTTCCATTGAAATATATAGAAATCCAAATATTATTAAAAGTTCACGAATATATCATCAATGCATTTGATACTCATTTTTCCCGAAATTACAAAAAGGCGAAGAGCGCGCAGGCAGCTTTTATCGTGCACGGCACCCTATATGTATATTATCGATATCGTAAACGGCTGCAGCCGCGTATTCGACACGCGATGAATGGGCCACAAAGAGCCCGTAGGTATAAGTATGACCCACATATTTGTCGCTTATTATCACGGTGGCAATGCGGCCTCTCTTTCCCCCCCATTGAATGGAGTAGCTGCTGCCGTAAGCGCGGAAAACGGTGCCAAGGGGGGGATAGGAAGTGAGCGAGAGAGACGAAATTTCGCGGATGCTGCGTAGTACATATCGGGGGGCCCCTTGACGCGCGGCGCGTACTGCTGAGACAGCGTATTCCTTGTTTTATACATAGCGTGTATATATATATATATATATATATATATATATATACACACACACACACACACTCGAGCCCACTTTGTGCCTTATCGAAAGTTTCCTCTCGAGTGTACGCGCAGCCTCTCGATTGCAAGTTTGCATCTGTATTTGGATTTATCGTCACTTAATGATGCGTTTATTTGGGCATTTACAGATCATGTCTGTCTTAAATTATAAGCAGACCGAGTTGAATGACTCGTTCTTTTTTCGGTGAGGAATTTTACTCTAGTAAAGTAAAATATGATGCATGCAGTGCGAAGAACGTCTCTGGCGAACCAGTTGAACCGGTTCAACGGCATTTTCTTTTTTAATTAATAAAACCAATTCAAATTTTTCTCAAGTATTACGAAATGTATTAACTGGCATTCCAATGAGCTGCAGGTGATGTATATCTTTAGATAATAATTCTTCGAATCGAATCGATAAAATGAAAATCAAAGTAGTATCATTTTCATTGGTGGGAACATTTATTATTCTTTATTACACAATATTTAAAAAAATTCTATGAAATAGAGCTTCCTTTTCGTCGCCTATTTATCCAAACTAAAGTAAATAATAGGCATATCAAATTTTGTCAATCAGCATCACAGCTTTCTCAAATTTAATAACAGCCGTCATTTTTGTAGGGTAAGAAGCAGTGACCTGATTAAAGTTAATTAAGTGTTAAGTGACTGCAATTGAAGGAAGTAGTAAAATTTAAAAAAAAAAGAAATACTGATACGTTGACACCGTGGAGGGCAGTGCCGCTCTTACGTAATTTCAGGAGAATAATAGTAATTCAGGTTAATTTTTTATTGCCTTCTCGCGAACCAGCTTTTTACTTTTATCGTGTAATCATGTAATACAGAAAGAAGTATGAATTCTCTTTTAATCTGATATATATATA
>JAYJLV010000056.1:5102193-5147818 GCA_036873485.1 Torymus texanus
CCAGCTTTTTACTTTTATCGTGTAATCATGTAATACAGAAAGAAGTATGAATTCTCTTTTAATCTGATATATATATACGTGACCAGCTTGAATATATAAACAAAATGTAAAAAAAAATTTCCATATTCATTGATAACGACCAATTAAATAAATAATTATCTTTCTCATTTTCCGGCAAAGTCCATTATTTTAATAACGGAATTACAGTCTCTATTCTTAACTGTGTCGATAACAATAACTTAATAAACCTAATGAACAAATACAAAAATGATACGCGAAGATCCGAATGACGCGTACATATATAGCATCGCATTGCGCTTTCATTGCATACTCTCTCGTCGCTCTGTAACGTTAGTCTATACGCACGATTTCCGCAACGCTCGCATCCCGTTTTGCGCTCTCGCATTCTTGTTTCTTTTCATTATGAAAACTCGGGGGCACCGGAAACCCAATACATTCCGTAGCACGCGCGCAGGAATCGGGACGCAGTGATGCCCTGTGCCGGATGTTGCGATTATCACCGACGCCTCCGTTTCAGTTTCCGACGAATCTCCCTTTGTATTATTATTGATAAAAATATAAAAGAATGCGTATATGCGTGCGCGCGTGCCGAGATGATAAAAGACGAGCTAAATACGCGTTTTTTTTATGACTTCACCGCTGAATCACTTTAAATATACCCATATATTTTTTGCTTGATGAATGGCGCCCGTTACGTCGACGCGGTTATGACAAGTGCGGCACGAGGCAAAGGCAACAATGGCCTGCTGTGTTTTAGTGGCCGAATAGTATTTTTATTGTTGAATTTTGACGCGAGAGTTAACCGTTTTTTCCCCTCTTTCATGTTGCTCTTAAAACGTTATTCGTCATCGACTGATTAAGCCGAGAAAACAGAGGAGCAGGGAATTTTTAATGAAAAATTTAACCACAACTATTTTATATTTCCTTAAATTTTATTCATGTGGAAATTACATAAAATCAAATCAAACAAAATTAGACCCATGAATTTTAAAGAGTTGTAGTAATTATATCTACTATCTTATGTATAATTAAGTCACCTATTATACAGTTTCCAAATAAATGAAATGTACATAAGTTGTAATAAAGTTAGGGATTTCCGACGACATAAATCAATCACATAACTACTCCAGTAAACACTAACTTCATTTGTCTCTTTAGTTAATTTCTGCAAGATCAAATGTCATGAAAAAGACAGAACGTGGAACTATTCATGTCAAAGTTTAGTTCACTCTATATGCTTTAATTAAAAGTTCTTTCTCGCATACTTATGTGCATTAATATCACAAGTAATATCTTCCTACGTTACTTATTCCCCTTTTCTGTAGAAATCCGTTCCCAGTCTGGGTAATTAAATAAATTTAAAAACGTTTACCAATGTAAAAGACAATCTACGCGTACGCCAACGCACGCCGTTCAAGCTAAAATGAATTGTAACATATTAGGAAACTAAGAAATTAATTAACTCATTTGATGAATTTTATAAACTAACGAATGTTGCATTGTTCAAACAGTGCATAAAAACTTATATATATAGTATTTTAACTTAGCAGTTAACAGACGAACAGACGCGTGTTCGCACATAAATTTGCATAGTCCGCCGTGCAATAAAAAAAACTATTCGCGCAAACGCGCTGCACATTGGCAGCATAAGAAGACGCACAAGGGGGAAGAGCGCGGAGAGATATTTTTAAATGCACATCGCCGAGGCTGCTAAGTTCCACGGGAGGAAACTGCATCATTGAGATTCCGAAGCGATTGTCGGACGCGCGCGCAGGAAAGTCGTTATTTTTACGTTTTGCGATCACGTCGCCATCGAAGGCCTCTCCGTGTCTAGCGTGCGGCTAGGCAACTATCACTCATCTTGTTGCTGCCTCTGTAGCGAGGATTCAGTCTGTGCTTCGAGCGAGAATTTATTATATAGGTATACTTTCTATTTTTCATGGGACCTCGATGATTCATTAAATTTTTTTCAAAACGGATATCCGACTTTATGTTCCTACTTCCTGATGATGAGTGAATTTGTAACTTGTATTGTTTAGACCGACGTCGTAGTAGTTTTATTATGGAAAATAATAAGTGTAGACTATTGACCTAAAAATCAAGCTCGTTACATGAGCGATTTGTTTTTTCTACTCACACACCTCATTGAAACCATATGTTAACCGCGAGGGACGTCTGTGTTTTCGTTGTGTCAAGTAGGGTTATTTTTACTTCCCCAAGAGGCAGTCATACCTTCTCCGATGTAAGATTGGAAATTATCCGTGGAAGAGATATGTTTGGGCTCTTTAAACTTTGTTTATTATTTCAAAGTCTCTTGGTATGTATAACATGGTTTACAGTTTTCACACTCTCGCTCACTCTCTCTCCCTCTCGCTACTCTGCTGAAACTTGGATTAGTTATTCAAAACTGATAAATAATATATCAGATGAGTACTATTTGGAAAGTGCTGTTTTTGTTTTTAGGTGTAGGGCATAGAATCTTCAATTATTCGCATCCCTACTACATTTATGCCTGTCAGACCGGTTTAAATTGCTTCGTCTGGCCTTTTATCCTCGTTTCTTTAGCCTTCCTCTTTCAGACGCTATTTCCACTGTGCCGCGGTTATTCTTCTTACCTTTTTTTGCAATCATAAACGCATTCTTTACTTGCACCAGTTTGCTCGTACCGCAAACGTTTGAAAAAAAACCGCAGAAAAAAACATTGAAAATTTGTCTTGATGGTGAAGAGCCGAGTGAAAAGTAGGTTGTTCAAATAATTTTTACTTACGCCAATTATCTTACTTAATACTGGCACCTGTTATCTATTTACAGTTAATAAACCTTTTAAATAAGGCCTCCACTAAATTTTTCATTTTTTCACGAATAAAGTAAAAAAAATATTTTTGTGGAGCTTTAATAAATGACAATCGCGCATAGAGAAAAGAAAGATAAATTTTTATTTTTTATTTTTTGAAATAATAAGGATATTTCCTCATGAAAGGTGTTATTTTAGTCGAGAATTCAAGACGAGGGCGCGATAGTGCTTCTCATTCGATTCCGGATGCATGAATCACGCACACGCATGAGTATCCCTTTTTACGTGAGCTAATTATATAGAGAAGGGTGTATTTTTTTTACGTAAAAATAATGCGCTCTCAGGAGTGCATTTTTACCTTCGTTTTTTATCAACAACAACACGAATTGACTTTTGTACTTTTATCGAAAATCTAAGCACAGCAGTCAATTTTGATCTTTATGACGGATAATTTTCCAATAGAGCTATTTGTGAGTTTTCGATATAAAAGAATTTATACATTTCGACTACCATCGCGAATGCACTTAGAAAATTATTGCAAATAAATATTATAGTGTAAGTTAAAACTTCCATTTTAAAAGAGTTCAATCTTTTTAATGATCAATGAGAAGTCTTTTGGTAAAGCGGATTTCACACCTTTAAATTGGATCTTCCATCACAATTAATTCAATACAAATGTGCACGCAATGTCCCTAGATAGAATCTCGCATATAGCATATAAATGCAAGTTATAAAATCAGTTTTCATTTTTAAATTTAGCAAAGGAACACGGTATATTTTTGCCATTATATACACAATTAAAGCGTAACACACTTATAAAATATTAATAAGAAAGCGCAGCAGAAAGTTTATGCACCTGTAGTTCATCAATAGTCCAATTATACTATAAAGAACACACCGTTAGAATCCTATTATACGCTATAATCCAATGAGCATGCAAATACAGCTCGATTCCGAAGATATTAATAACTCCTCGGAGGAGGAGAGCAAGCTTGGCGCACGCGATAGAGCACGACTCCATGCTACCTAGATTTGCGAACAACAATCGCACGTTCTCGCTCGGAGCTAAACGATAAAATACCAGGGTTTTAATTGGACATCCTGAAAACAATTACATAGCCACGTCGGCGGCGGAGCTGCGGCTTTGCATGGAAAAAACGGTCGGGAATTGCGGCAGCAAAGGCATGTGGAAAGAAGGAGAGAGAGAAAAGAGAGCGGCGTGCGCAGAGGAGACGCGTATGTATGTATATAAGAGACGCATACGGAATTAGACGCGCATTAGGCGAGAGCGTAGCTCTGGTGCCGTAAATTCGTGCGAAAATTCAACTGGGAATGAACTCGGACAAAGACAGAGAGGCGCGGGGAAAAGCAGGCGTAACGGTAGATCGTACTTGAAGATTATCCCGCCTGTGCTTCTGCTGCTGCTGCTTTGAGCTAAATGCAGCAAACGAAGACGCGCACGCGCAATCCCTCGAGACACTGTACACGCGTCCTTTGCATTCTGGCTCTTCAACTTCTCGGCGATTCGATTACCTTAATATTAATTGTCCCGAGGACGGATTCTTGACGTGCATTTCTCGAGCTATAACTTACTTTTCTATGAGTTTGAACGTAAAATACTTCTGTGACTGTAATAGTTATCATTAACATAAATGTATAAGAGACACTCGTATACATACGATGGGAAACATTCATTTTTTTGTTCAAAAGCAATTTAGATTGTATCTCAGGTAGCTGCGTACCGTCGTTGTGGGATCTTGAATCTGGAAAATTCCAAGTCATTATAACATGTTCTTTTTGAAATGTTCGAATCTTTCAATTATAACCTATGTTCGCTGTTTTTTGTAATTAAAATTATTTTTTTTCGAACAAGCAGAACAAGTAATCGATACCGCGTGTTTCCGTAACGATATAGCTCCACCCGAACGACAAGCGAAACTGATGTAAAGGAAGGAAGCTATACTTGGTTGGTGTACGTTAAATCAATAATGCTGATTGATTATTTAATAAAGCAAGAACTTCGATTTATTAAGAGTGCCGATTACAGAGAGAGATAGGCGCGAATTGGTTTTTAGGTCTGTTGCCTACCGCGGTCAAAATCCAAGTGAAGGTGAAAAGTGTAAATAGTACAGCTAGAATTTAATAAACGGTTGACTATAAGTAACTACTATACTAGGGTCAGTGACCCTCACAATAACACAGTGATCAAATTCGAATATCGTTAAATATAGTTAATTGCTTTACAATATTTGAATTACATCAGAAACAATTATACATTTCAACTTTGCGTCCTTGAACTAAACCAGTTTTCCATCAGATGTATCCGCACCGTCTAATAGTTTAGCGTAGCTAACTATCCAGCTCATATCATCACCGTGTATACACTTCCATCATTCTCACTCATGTATATAGATTTATCTAGCACTATACTGGTCCCGCGATATACTACGGTCCAACATTAAATAACGCCGTGCCATCCTAAAATACCTATCTAACGAGTAGCTTTCGAAATTCTCAGCCCGTAGGTAGGTATACCTACCTCTCCGCATTACACGCTCAGCACGGGCACGTGTGTATGTATATATATATAAAGACGGACCCACCGGTGATCAACGAGGATAAAGACGAAAAGAATGCGCGGGCCGGATACTTACGGTGGGGGAGTGAACGCTCGCGTCTTGGACGTTAAGCAGCGGCAGCAGCAGAAGGTGGAAGAGGAGGGGGCGTTCGCACGGCCCGTCCCTTCGAGCTCCCTGAGTATATATATATATATACACGGCCTATATGACCAGCGCGTTCGCTACGCTTTGATGCTCTCCGAGAAGGAGAGGGACTGAGAGAGAGCGAGAGAGAGAGAGAACCCCTTTTTCTTTGTCCATCACAAGCCGCGTTATGTGGGCCGTAGGTATATAAGCAGTTGGAATCTCGAGCGCGACGACGGGGTCGCACTGAGAGAGTATTATATATATATATATATATATATATATATAATAGTTGTATGCAGGACAAATTTGCGTAAGGTGGTATGTAGTTTACGCGTTGGTGCGCTCACGATGTAGGCAAGAACTCATTGCGCGTAATGGCTGTGGGAGAGAAAGTAATGTATGCGAGTAGTGTGTGTACACGAAATTTGGCGTAACTGCTTTTACCGAAAAAACAGGAAACTTCGTTTGGCTCTCAATTCCCTTTGTACTCCGAGGACGCGTTACATATACAGAATCGAAGAAAGTATTTTTACTTTCATGTAGTCAAGTTATTTTTTTTCGCATGATATTTATCGTGCTCCTTTGGTATCCCAAAGATGCTTTGAGTAAAATATATATTATTAATATTTTTTGTCAAATTTGAAAGATATAAATGTGTGGATTTATAGTCTTTAGGACCTTGGCACGTATTCCTGTGTTCACGTTAAAAACAACAAAAAAGTTGTGTACACTCTTTAAGTTTAAAACTGAAAATTTTTCAAGCGCCAGAAGCTGTAAATTCTGCAGCTTTCGATTTACCTACTTGGCATCAAAACTCAATGTCGATTGCCAGTTTTAATCAAATTCTTAAATTAGCCTTGTGTTTTTGTCGAATGTCAAAAAGTTTTAGGTAAAATATATGTGTTTCTCTACTAGAGCCAACTTTTGGCGCATGACAGAATTTTTATTAAAGGACAAATATTCGCCAAGCTCGCAGAACTTGCCTCTACAATATTATCACACTCTCTGTTGTATCGTGTGGACGACGTGTTAAACAATAAACCGAATCGTCCGCAGTAAAGACTGTAATTCACTTACGAAAAAGGGAGGGAAAAAACGCGCGGGAAATGCTTCGGGATACCTCGTAAATCATCCCGGCCGCAGTCTCTCTCTCTATATATATATATATATATATATATATACACACACACCACTACGCTTGCACTAACGCACTCTCCTTTCTTTTTTGTTCGCAGAATCCCTACAGGAGCCACGATTCAGTACGCAGCCCTCGAGCAGCAGCAGCATTCTCAGCGAGAACCGAACGAAAATTTTTCAGTGCCAAGCCGCAGGTAAGTTCTTTTTTTTTGTGTTTTCTCAAATTCTTTAAAGACGTCTATACGTATATATATTTCCATGAGATGCAGCTGCGCTATGCTCGTAGACTAATAATTCTTTTTGAATATACGTAACAGTGTACATATTTGCATCTCCACTGTTATGCTATAAATCAGTAGCACGCGACGTTATCGGCATATAACGTGGATAATCGGCGCGACGAGCTTTGAAAAACGTTCCTCTAATATAAAATCGGATCAAAGATAGACCAGGACGATTTCATTAGCATTCAGTCATAAATATCGTCATATTATGGCGTAATCCCCATGTCGTATACTTATTAAGCGCAGACGGATTAATTTGGATTAAAAAAAAAAAAAAAAAATAAAGCAAAGGATTACAACTGAAAATAAGTTATACACACATGGATATTCTACAAAAAAATAGCACAACGATTTTATCAATTGTTTTGGATTTTAGTGCACGTTGTACTGAGACTCACGGATATCCTTTGTTTAGCTGTCGTCGATATATACCTGCACATACGAATTCGCGTCTCCTTCCGCTAAAATCCGATATTATGACACAAAGTCCGCAGAGCGAGGTGCAATCGCTCCGTGCCGTGACTCCCACCCCCTTGATAAAACCTCAAGAAAGGTAGAAAGAAATTGTGTCGGCAGTCTCGCGCGGGCAGCAGCAGCTACTTCTTCTCTCTTTCGAGGGAGCTAATCGATGAGAGCGAGAGAGAAAGAGACGCATTGCTGCCGGTCAAGCCAAGAAAGACAACGGAAAAGACGAAGCCTGTAAGGTGCGCCCCGGCTGGCGTACACACACACACACACACATACACACACGCGTGCAAACTGTGTAACGCAATACCCTGACCCTATATACGCGCTGTTCGCTATATAACGTAACAGCATTAGATCGCGTCGGGCTGACTCTCTCCTGGCATAATATATACATCCACATGCCGTGTGTGTGTGTGTAGACGGACCCTCGCGCATGGACCCCCTCAGATGTCTCTCGCGACCCCTCCGAATTTGCATACCATCCCCTCCCTCCACCGCGTGCTTTTGAACGCCTATATAGGAGGTCTATTATAAGGCGATATCTCGCGCGGTCGAATCGGCTGAATGCAGGCATTTTAAGTGCGAGGAGTATAGACCCGCCGGGCTGTTTTCCCTTGCTCAATGCTGCCGGGAGATAAGCGGACCGTCGCCACCGCCGTCGCTGCGTTATCTGTGTGCCGTTTCGGTTGGATCCCGAGGAGCTTTACGTATTATTTGCTTTATGATCTATTTGATTCGCCCCGACCTTTATTATTCGACAAATTGCCGCTCCATTCAAACGTTTATTTCTTTTTAATGGTTTCCTTGGGGATCATAAGCTGGAGCTCACGTGCCCGGTAGTTTTGGAGTACGATATGCAATTCTTCATGATTGTTTGTGAACAAAAAAAAAATGGCAATTCCAGCAAATCACTGATTTATTAAAATTTTGAAAGTATGCGTTAGGTATACGGTAGGGTTGCCGGAGAAAGTGTAAGTTCCATCATAGATCGTTTTTCCCAGGGTGTCAAATTTCGAAACACCGAAAGTGGAGCTTTAAAAGTTAACGATTTTAAATCGAACGTAAGAATAGAAAATTTTAGTCCGGTGCTTATAAAAAAAGTTGTTGGTATAGATAAAAATTAATTATGTTTTATAGCTTTTTTTTTGAACCGCAATAAAATCTATTAGCAACACGTAACCGAATGAGTCAAGTCCACTAAAAATATTTATCTATTTTCGGTGTAATCATCTGGCGTTAAATTTTTTCATCCCTCCCCCTTATTACCTCCGATAATCATTGCCATAACTCACTGTCCTATTAACGCCGGTATACATCCGATCCGGAATACTTGATACCACGGCGTCTATATTTAAACAACAGTGCAGCCACGTCGAGAACACATCTAGACAACAGTGGAGTTCCCCTCGTTGACTAATCCCTCAGGAGATGATGTCTCTTTCTCTGCATTTTTTGTGCTTTCTCATTTCCCCACGTGATAGAGCGCCGAAAGATACGACTAACGAGTCGCGGGGAAAACTGTCCCCGAGGGAGGGAAGCACCGTGCACGCGCTTGGCATTAGCCGCGCCCGACATTTTTGAGCTTTCTCGCTCTTTTTTTTTTGTATTTTTAAACTGTCTCTCGTCAGCTGAAATCGTAGTTGATCGCTATTAGACATCACATACGCCCTACTCTTACGCAAACACGCGTATACAAATACTATAGCTCAGCGAGTGTCGATACATTGTTTTTTCTTGTTGGGGTACCTATTCGAAAAAAAAAATTTTCTTTACAGCATGTTACTATTACAATAACCAAGTTTTATAATACTCATACTTGACGGTAGAATGAAAGTGATTGGGAAAAATGTCGTGTAACAGGAATAACAGTACAGTCACGTTTAGTATATAAGCAACGGACGGAGAGAGAGAATGTGTTATTGGCTTTAAGTGCGATAAGAGCACCGCGCAGGCTCGCGCCTTGCCGCTCGTGCAAGGGCGTTGTTTATCTTGACACGAATGCGTTTTCGAAAGGAGACTATTTAAAATAGAAAGAAAAAGTTCTCGCGGTATTTGCCCCGGAAATTTATGCGTTTCCATAAAAGCGTCGGGACTCGGGCTTACGTATTTTTGCCTTCTTACGTGTTTACATGAGTAATGTTTGTTCACGAGCGTGGTGCGAATGTTTCGAAAACGACTAAAGTCCTACAGAGAAGATGTATTTACCGAGCAAATAGTATACGTAATCCTGCTACAGTTATACCTAAGATATAATATACGTATATGACGCAATTTAAAAAAGTCTGATGTTAATATAAAAAAGTATAATAAACGATTTTCTTTGGTTTTTGTTCACAGGTAATCCGCAACCTAAGTATAGGTGGTTCAAGGATGGACAGCCACTTACAACTGATCTCACGTCTGAGTACTTTTATCGAATCCACAATACAAGGAGGGAAGACTCGGGCGTTTACTACTGCGTCGCGACGAACGAAGTCGGATCCATTTTCAGCGAGAGGATATCGTTTTCCGTAGCATGTAAGCGCACATAATTCTCTAAATAATTTGTTAACACGCGCCTTCTAATCTATATATTGCGAGAACTTACGTTTTCAAATTGTACATGACACTACACGTGTGATTCGTGTTGAGCAAGAAGTGTAAAAGATAAAACTGAAAGGCTTAATCTTATCTCTTACGGTATGAAAAAATTATGGGTCAGCGATATATAGGTAGTAGACCTAAATTTTAGTATAAGATAAAATAATTATATAAGAGTATAAAAATAATCTTTCTTTTTTCGTCCTCGATGTAGACATGGGGGTGTTTGAGGATCTAGCGGAACGAACGCTCACGGTGCCATCGGGCAACGCGGCCGTCCTGGAAATGCCGCACATTGAGAGCCACCCGCCACCGGAAGTGATTTGGTCGACTTCCGACGGCACCATCCCCTATACCATTAAGTACGCCACGGTTCATCACCAGCTCCTCATTCTCAATGCCTCCGAGAGCGACGAGGGTTCCTACAGGTAAGACATTATTATAAGTGGCCACTTTTTTTCTCTACGGGAGAAACCCTCGTGCGGTTTTACCTGCCGCGAAGAATTCACGCGTTACGTATATTATACATTTAGACGCTTGACTATAAGTAGTCTCTATTTTTTTTAACGACACGTCTCTCAAAGATTACTAGCTAGCTGTATAACACTGGTTTCTTCATTATATATTTAAAATATTACTGGGGAAAAAATTCTGAGGATATAACTTTCGTGAAATAAAATTATGCAATTTCGCGGATGTTGATTGTTTGCGTAATTTCATTTCCCTCGATGTTTTCCATAAACCTTTATGACCGTGTCACGCTTTCTCTAACACTGGAAAATGTTTCAATACAGAGCGAGAGCCATCAACACACAGCTCGGAAAGGAGGAAAACAGCCCGTTCTTCAAATTAAAAGTGACCGGAGATTCAAGCGTGGAAGTTGCGCCCACGATCGTCGTTAAGCCTGAGGATACGAAAATAATCAAAGACCAGGGAATGACTCACTTGCACTGCATCGCTAATGCCAGGTAATTTTCACCTCTATTCCCTTACTTCCCTACCAATTTCAGTACGATTGATCGTGAATTTTGCACTCCCAATTCTCACCGACGTAATTTACAACTTGCAATTGATTCACTATACTAATAATTTTCACGTTTTAATAATAATTCTTTAATTAATGAGTGATTTTAATCAGCATGAACTAAATACATTTATTATTTTCATTCAATTTAATCGTGCGAAATAGCAAAGATCTGATAAAGCTACAGCATATATACATGCATGCATGAAAGAGTTACTATAGTACAATAAATAAAACATGTGTCCGCGTAGGTCGCTGCACGAGCTACGAACGATATGGACGAAGGACGACATTCCGATCGAGGATGCGCGGATAGCCTTCAACTTTAAGGACTCGTGGAACAGGACGCTGATTCTGATATCGGCGAATCTCACTTACACCGGAGTCTACGCCTGCCACGTCGATCTACGAAGCGGCGGCTACCCGACCATTAGCGCCAGCGCGAGAGTCGAGGTTCTCGGTGAGTCCACATTTTCCATCTTCTCCTCCTCCTCCTCCTTCCATACATATAGGCGGAGAGCACCTTTCCTGCAAAAAGTCGCGCGATGGTGTTTCATTATAGATAAATTGAACGAAGGGGAGAATTTCATTGCGGAAGTGCCTGGAGCGTAGTTCGTCAAAGGAGAATGTTTGAAATTTCTCAGTACTAGCTGATTTCACTTGTATGAACGCGAGAAAGTTTTCGTTAAGTTTATTCACTTCATTTTAACTATAATTTTTCTAAAGTCAACTTATGTTTAACGAATTGTAACCTTTCTTTTTTGCAAACGTAACTTTTCGAACCAAGCAATAAAAGACAAAAAAGTCTAGTATCGTCACACATTGTAACATTGTAATACAATATATTGAAACGCGAGACAATAAAAATCCAGCCAATCCTCGAACGTTAACATCATGGCACGCAACCCATATAACAATGGTTTCGTGCGTGGAATCGGTTTGTTGGATCGATACAGCTTTGCCGCCATGCGTGCACACACACACACACACACACACACATATTTCTAACGCCGATTTCTCCCTTTTTCTTTCTGCGCGGCACGCGCGTGTAGAGAAACCAGCCTTCCTGACCGAATTGAAACGAGTGACGCTGAGCGAGTACGGGACGACGGTGACGCTGCCCTGCGATGCTGAGGGGGTGCCACAGCCAACGATTCAATGGTTTCGGAACGCCGAGCCTGTCGACAAGCTACTGGGAACGAGGTAAACTCATGCGCACACCGTGCACCCTCTTTTATATATATATGGATACTCGTACCTGATACTTGCTATGTGTATCGACTGTCTGGCTGCGCGTGCTTCCTTTATGCGCGAGGCGCGCGCGCGCTGCTTTCGATTGGATTAGTTGGTATAGTCTGCGCGACGGTGTTTAACATTACGCGTTGACGTGATAAATTTTGAATGAGTACAGTTAATATCACGAGTTATTATTGCGTGGACAAAAGTGAAAGATATTTCGTTAAATGTCAAAAATACATTACTTTAGGAAAATAACATTTCCTTTTCAATAAATTCTTTGTATTTGCTTTGTAATTTAAAACGGCTTCAAATTCTTCAAAAAGAAGGATAATAACATTTAATCAGTGAAAATATTTTGAAAATAACCGTTTTTTATAAATTGAATAATTAATAAATAATTAAATATCATGTTACGAAACAATGTATAGGTACATAATGCAAGAGGACGGTGCACTGACAATCAAAAAGCTGACGATGGAAGATTCGGGGATGTTCCAGTGCCTCGCCGTTAACGAGGCCGGCGAAGCGTCCAGCTACACTTGGCTCAAGGCTAAAAGTGAGTAAAAATATCTGACAGAGATAATTAGAAAAAAGAACGTCTTATTATGTATCGTATACTATAATAATGCGTAAGACCTTACGAGACTTCTGCGAATTTGCCAAAAACTGAGGCTTTTGTGCGTCCTTTTTTTCTTATTATCGTTGTTTTTAGTGCGATGCGTCGGCTCGCGGGAGCCTTCTGTCCCCTGTCTTATACTGATTACATGTTTTTTGTTGTTGTGTGAGAACAGAAAGATCGAAAACAGCGATGAGAAAGAGAACGGCCCGTCGAGCCGCCGGTTATGGTATCGTTGGAGTACGCCAGGATAATCTGCGATTTAAGTTCTTTCAATACCCAGACCGTAAGAACCCCACGTCGGCCTCCCTCGACGTTGCTCACTATACTTTTTTGGTGTTTTTAGTTTGCAAGTTTTTTGTGTTTTATTTTCTTTTTAATTTTTTTCTAAACCACAAATTAGAGCAACAATAGTGTATAAACGCGACGGCAGCCATCACCCTTTTGTAGATTTCACTAGGAAAGTTGCAGCAAAATTTGCATCAAAATTTAGTCTTGCATATTTACTAAAAATAAGTTATATTTTTATTTTCAAATTCAACATTATCAAAATGATAATTAAATGAGATATTTCTATAGAAAGACTTACTGAGTAATGTTTTGTTGTATTTTTTCAACAGTATTAAGATTATTAATTAAAATAAATCTATTTATAGTTAATTATAATTTCTCTGAACATTCCTTGAATGCCTTTTATTTTTTATTTTTCTCAATCTATAAAACAGGCCTATATTGAATTTTGATGTTATTGCTGTTATAACTACGTATTTGGATCCTTTTTTATGTATTCATAGGCACTTGCTTGTTTTATTGAATATACGTTGTTGCATTCTTATCGCTTTACATTTTTTTACTTGTGTTATTTATTTTTTTCGAGTTATTAATCGTGACGTCCGTTTACATGTATAATTTTTAGAAGTAGCAAAATTTTGTGTATTCAAACATAAAGCACGTATGTTTGTTATAATATATTATGTTTTTAAATTTGTGTTTATTTTCATAGAAAAAGTAGTTTAAAAGTATATTATTGTAAAAAAGTATTACTGTAGTTGTATCAAACATAAGATCGAACCATTCGCTTAAAGAATAGCAAAAACGTATCATGTACATTTTTGGGTATATTTTTACATTTGTCAATACATGGATTTTTATCCTTATTATTTTTTACATTTTTCGTGATTCACAAAGTGCGCAATAAAAAAAGTACACCAGGGGAGCATCTCAACAACGCACACACAGCATTTCAATGTTTTTCTTTTTCTGTTCTTATTTATGTTTATTCGAGCACAGCAAAGACCGCCACTATTAGGCTTATCACACTGCTATTTGCAGTACGTTCACGCCTATGTTGTACATTGTTTCTTAAGTGTTTGCAATATTCTACGTATATTTCTGTGTGTGTTCTCAACAAATGAATATGTACTGTGTATGAATGAAATGTTTATTACAATTAGTTTTGGAATTCAGAATGTTGTCCTAATGCATGGTTTGTCCACTTCATTTTAAATTATAATGACTAAGCAGAAAATTTATTCAATTTGCAGCTTCAATACCGATAATGGAAATTCCACCACAAAATCTTACGGTACTAGACGGCAAAGATGCAAATCTGAATTGTCGAGCAATCGCCGCACCAGTACCGAACGTTACTTGGGTGTATAATGGTAAGCATTAATATTATTATAAATCTTATGAAAAATAAATGCACTAAAAATGACTTAACAAATTTTTATCAACACTTTTTCAATAGTTTATTTTATATTATTTAAACAAATATTTACAACGCAATAAGGGAAAAAATATCATGTTTTTCTCTACTGATTGGTTACACGATAAAAAATGCATTCGTCACTTGTTAAAAATGCTGATTGTTCTCCATAGGTTCTTGAATATAATAATACAATAGGTATTTTGAATATATTAACCACCTTTTGAATATAGAATAGCTTACCATAATCCATATATTTTAAGTCGCCAGCAGATAGCATTATATTGACTGAAATACTAATACTTTTAATTTTAAATGTCCTTCTTATATATATATTTGTAAAAATGAGTATAAACGAATGCATGATATTTAGCCTTAACATTTTTACATTATGCACGCTACAACTTGTAAAAAACATCATTTAAAATAATGAATGTTTGGAATGCCAGTCAACTTGGAAATAATAAAATTCTGACTTATCTCTTTATGCAATACATAATTGTTGTCTTTTTTTGTAGTATTCTCCGTCAAAGATCTTTGAACCTAAGACCGCATAGATAACAATGAATAAAAAGAAATATTAATTTTTGTCTTTACAATGTTTGTAACAATAGCTGTGTTTAAACAGTTAAATATAGCTTTATGAGCCAGTAACTTCTTCAATTGCTCTATATTATGCGAGAACATAATTAAAAGATACTTACAATTTCCAGACACGATGCCGGTTGAAATAGCCGGTCGAGTGCAGGTTTTGGAGAGCGGCGATCTCCTGATAGCCGACATCAAGCCGAGCGATGCCGGAAAGTACACTTGTGTTCGCAGCAACGAGGCCGGTTCCGTAAACGCATCGGCTTACGTTTCGGTGCTTGGTAAGCGATTATTTTACCGCGGACTTTCTCGCAGCTTCCAGTTGAATAAGATGAACAGACTAATGAAACGATCACGCAATTCTGTTACAGTGAGGACGCAGATAGTACTGCCGCCTGTAGACCAGTCGGTCCTGCTTGGCCATACAGCAGAGCTCAAGTGCGAGGTGTCGAATGACCCGAGCGTCAAATTCGACATCGCCTGGTTTCACAATTCTCAGTAAGTCTTATTTTTTCTTTAAAAGTATTTTTATCGTCTGGCGCTCAAGTGCATACTAAAATTATTTTCTATATATTTTTGAGATTGTCACATTTTACTACGTGAGTAAATCCCACGTTTTTTTCACGCAAAGTGTACAATATTTCTACAGCGCTTGGTCCGTTAACAAGGCAAACCATTGTTGAATCTTAAAAAAATATAAAATTTGATTGAGTAAAAAAATATATTATACAACAATTTTTTTAATTTTCACGGCGTTCACAGTACTATGCTTAATTATTAAAGATTTAACTTGAACTTTATACCTTCTCATTATCCCTTCTTAGAATGAGTGAAGCATAATTATGAAACAGTTGTTTATACTGTTTTTTATGGGGTAAAATTGTGTCTAATGTTAGGTGAAAGTATTTAAGAACTTCTGATCTGTTTTTTTCTCCAAATTCTGCTTCACTTATTTTCAAAAGGTATATTACCAGAAGAGACACAACAAATTTCAATTCCATTATTTGATAATTGTCTTCAAACATTTTGGCTTAATATCGAAAGTTCATATGAATTTAAATGATTCTAGTTGGACATCAAATAATCAAAATTACAACACATGTATAGGTGGCAAAAGTTCTTTATAAATAGAAAATTATTAAAATATTTCTCTTTTACTCCATCAAATTTTTTATATATTTTTTTCGTGATTTGTCAGTGACTTGCCCTCTAAAAGCTAGTAATTATTTCGGTCATGGATGCTAAAAGAGATATTTAAACTGATAAGAAAATTGTAGCTCACTCTAATTTGTTCAAAACAATAGGATTTTCAGTAAAGTGATAGCTTACTTCCTGTTTGAAATTTCTTTGTTTACGCTACGCTAGCAGGATTAAGTTAACATGAAAATTATATGTGCTGTTTGATAGCATTTAACGCGATTCTTCAAAACATATAGATCAACCTTACGCAATGAACGTTGCTTAAAAGAAACAACAAGGCACGCATGGTTTAATGTAACCGCGATAATCAGTCACGACTGTAAAGCACGATGAAAGAAAAAAAAATCGAGTAACGAGCGCAGTTGCGCAAAGGTGCGCGCGCGTGAAAATGATCCGCGGTATTGTTATCCATAAATTAGCGCCAGAGGCTATCATTAGAAAAGCCAAATCGAAAGAGAGAAGAGTATGCGCGCAAGCCAAGCAAATCGCGAACGGGAGAAAGTCAGGAAACGGCTCGACTCAACAATCCTCGTATGTTGCAGGGTGATAAACACGCGAGCGAGCCCGAGAGTGAAGATGCTGAACGACGGCACGCTAGAGATTGGCGCGGTGCGCGCCTCCGACGTAGGCGAGTACACGTGCTCGGTCGTATCATCCGGTGGCAACGAGACTCGCACTGCCCGATTGGGTGTCATAGAGTTACCTTTTGCCCCGATCAATGTTGTCGCCAGCAGAGTGGAGGAAATATCGCCCAGGACAATCAACCTCACCTGGGTGCCTGGCTTTGACGGCAATAGCGCCATCAAGTCGTATATCGTGCAGAGGCGCGAAGTACCCGAACTTGGTAAGAGTCGAAGCGATAACGTTAACACATTCAATTCGTAAGCTACATTTCGATTTTCACCATTCTAATTCTTAAATTCGTGCCACTCTCTAGGACCTCTGCCCGATGTTTCCTTGAACTGGGTTACGGAGTTTTCGAACATATCAGCTAACAACCGTTGGATACTCTTCGATAATCTAAAAGCAGCGGCAGCCTATCAGTTCCGCGTCAGTGCAGAGAACAGCGTGGGCGAAGGCCCTAGCTCGGAACCTAGTAACGTTGTTATACTGCCTCAAGAACGTATGTCTTATATAACAAAATATATTTATTTTCAATTATTAAATTGTGAATACCAATGAAATTGTTTATAAAAATCATTAGCGCCATCCGGTCCGCCATTGGGATTCGTGGGCTCGGCGCGATCATCGTCCGAGATCATAACCCAGTGGCAACCTCCAGCGGAGGAACATAGGAACGGGCACATATTGGGTTACGTGTTGCGTTACAAACTGCATGGTTACAACGAGACGCCGTGGATGATCCAAAATATTACAAACGAAGCGCAGAAGAACTTTCTCATCACGGATCTGATAACCTGGAAAGATTACATAGTGCAGATCGCCGCCTACAACGACAAAGGCGTTGGAGTTTTCACTAACGAACTGAAAATCAAGACTAAGGAAGGAGGTAAGGCTTCGAGAATCCCACGAGAATTTTTTAGGTGACTGTATTATCTTTGAGGGTATAACTCGAATTCACTCGTAATTAACAAAAAATAATGGTATAAAAGAGGGTTACATATCAAAGCAACTATTATTTGTCTAAAAATAGTGCCAGAAGCTCCGCCGACTAACGTAAGAGTGAAGGCAATAAATTCAACGACAATAAACGTCTGGTGGAAGCCGCCCAATCCGCAAAAGATTAACGGAATCAATCAGGGATACAAAATTCAAGCTTGGCACAACGGCGGTTACAATGAGGAAAATGAATACAAATCTATTACTGTAGCGCCAAATCTATTCGACCCTCAAGCTGAGCAAAGTGCTATCGTAACGAATCTCCGAAAATACACGCTCTACAACCTTACGGTACTGTGCTTCACCAACCCTGGGGATGGAGAAAGAAGCGTGCCCGTTTCTGTTCGAACAAGTGAAGATGGTACGGCTATTCTCTAATTATAAACAATATATACTTTCACAATAATTTTACAAAAATTTTTAATTGTCAATGTTAAAAGAAGCAATTATGAAAAAAAGTTAGTTTTGAGTCTTGAGCTATAAAAATATTTCTTATCGTAGTTCCCGGCAAAGTGGAAAATCTTCAGTTTCTCAATATCAGCGATCGCGCTCTGACGGTGAAGTGGCGACCACCTCGAGAAGTGAACGGAATTCTTACCTTTTATCAGTTAAAGTACATGATTAAAGATAAGGCCGATTCGCTGAGAGTGCTAAACTTTACTGCTGATACACTGTCAACAAAAATTGAACAGCTACAGGTGACGCATAAACTTTTTATAAGTTTAATCTTCTGCATTTTTTATTAATAAGAATTTAATAAATTGAACGACTATATTCGTCAGGCTACTACACATTATACGTTCGAAGTTTTGGCATGGACATCAAAGGGCCCAGGTGAGCCAAGTATAGCTACAATTCAGTCGGGTGTTGAGCCAGTATTACCTGAGCCGCCAACAAAGCTAGCTTTATCAAATATTGATGCATTTTCTATCGTGCTGCAATTCACCCCGGGATTCAATGGCAATGCTTCTATTTCAAAGTGGACCGTACAGGTTCGTGTAAAGTCTTGTCTTAACTAAAGTACATTTAATGTAATGTATATTTAATAATATTATAATTAATTTAGGCACAGACTACTCGTAACACTACGTGGCATACGATATCTGAAATATACGATCCTGAGGCACGAAAAATAACCGTTGAAGGCCTTATTCCTTTCATGCAGTATAAACTTCGATTAATAGCTAACAATGTTGTGGGACCTTCTACGCCATCAGAGCCGACAAAAGAATTTCAAACGATCCAAGCGCCGCCTTCTCATCCACCGAGAAACGTTACAGTTAGAGCAATGAGTGCTACTGAATTGCGAGTTAGATGGATAGTTAGTATTAATTTTTTAACTTATTATTATATTTATTTAATATTACTAAAATTCATATTTTTTATTAAAACCAGCCTTTGCAACAAGTTGAATGGTATGGTAATCCACGCGGATACAACATTACGTATCTGGAAGTTAGGACCAATAAATCCAAAAGTATTAGTATTGACGATCATACAGCAAATTCATATGTTCTTGAAAACATGGAAGAATTTGCTTTGTATGAGGTAACCATGAGTGCTTACAACGATGTTGGCTCTTCCACATTAAGCCCCAAAGCTGTTGAACGAACTCGTGAATCGGGTATGCTTAAGTCAGCAGTTGTAAATCAATTAATTTTAGATTAAAATTTTCATAATATCCTATTTTATTTTAGTACCATCTCTTGGGCCAATTAACGTTGAGGCAAACTCAACGTCATCAACGACGATTGTTGTTAAGTGGGGCGAAGTCCCAATAGAAAATCAAAACGGTCAAATCGAAGGTTACAAAGTTTACTATAGAACCAACAACCGATCGCCATTCCAGTATAAAAACATTCCTAGCAATTCCACCTTTACAACCACCCTGACGGAATTACGAAAGTATGTGCAGTACCATATACAGGTTCTCGCGTTCACTAGGTTGGGAGATGGAGCTTTGAGCATGCCACCAATTAGAGTTCAAACATTTGAAGATGGTAATTTTTAAACTTCTTGTTTAATAATTACATAAAAAGTACTTTTATTAATAATTTATTCAATTTGTATGCCCCCAGTTCCTGGACCACCATCGAATATGTCACTACCAGATGTAAGTTTTAATACAGCACGTATTATTTGGGATACTCCAGAAGATCCAAATGGAGAAATCCTTGCTTTCAAAGTTATGTTTCACTTAAACGGAAGTCAGAATCATCAATTCTCTAAAGAATTCTCTGCAACAACAAGAACATTCACGTAAGGCCATACGCTCCCGTATAAATGATTCTTATTTTATTTAAATACTAATTTAAAGACTTTTATTCGCAGAGCTACAAATTTGGAACCAGAGAAATACTACATGTTTTCAGTTACTGCTCAAAGTCGTTTAGGTTGGGGTAAAACAGCTTACGCTTTGGTTCTGACTACGAATAATAGAGAACGTCCACAGCCTCCTTCGATACCTCATATAAGTAAATCTCAAGTACAAAGTCGACAAATTACTTTCAGTTGGACACCTGGCCGCGATGGATTTGCTCCTTTGAGGTATACATAATTGAGCTCTTCTTATATTTGCATAAGTGTACAGGAATTATTAAATATCTAATTAACGTTCTAATATTTTTTGTAGATATTATACAGTTCAGCAATCAGAGAATTCCGGACCATTCCAAACAATCCCAGAACGAGTAGACCCTTCTTTGACGTCATATACTGCAAATAATTTGAAACCCTTTGCCGTGTATCAGTTCAGAATCCAAGCTACTAACGATATTGGTCCTTCTGCATGGAGTTCAGAATCAATCCATATTAAAACGTTACCGGCAGGTAAGATACCATTTAATAATAATTTACAGTAAATACAACAATGAAATTATTTTTGTTGACATTCATTTTAACGCATGTAATATGTTTAGCTCCATCTCGAGGCGTAACTGAATTAAAAGTTGTACCAATAACGACGTCAAGTATTGAAGTACATTGGAATCCAATCGAAGAAGGTTATTGGAGCGGCGATCATTCAACTGGTGGTTATAGAGTATTTTATCAACCCCTTTCTGATTTTCCATCTGCGCTTCCAGGCCCACCAAAAGAAGAAGTTATGGGAATTAATGTAAAATGGACATCATTTTCTTTTATGTAAAAGTTATACTTTCGACCGCAATACAATTTACAAATTAATAATTTATATTTTCGCAGGAAACTAAAATCATCCTTAGCGATTTAACAGAGGATAAATACTACGAAGTAATTGTGGTTCCATTCAACTCTGAGGGAGAAGGTCCACAAAGTCTTCCAGTAACAGTATATGTTGGAGAAGCTATTCCAACAGGAGAGCCACAACAAGTGACTGTTGAACCGATCTCATCCACAGAAGTTCAGCTTAAGTGGAAACCTCCCCAAGCGAATATGCAAAATGGCGAACTCTTAGGTTATAAGGTATGTACTTTTTTTAACGTTGTTTTCCATTTACTTTGACATATTTCTATGTATATTTTATTTCATTTTCAGATTTTTTACTTGGTTACGGACTCACCTCAAGAAATGGAAAAGAAGCAGGAAGAAGAAATTGAAGTTGTACCTGCTTCATATTCTACTCACAGTTTAGTATTTTTAGATAAGTTCACAGAGTACCGTATTCAGGTTCTGGCGTTTAATCCGGCTGGAGATGGACCACGATCTCCTCCAATAACAGTTAGAACTAAACAAGTACGTAATTAGTAGCCTTTATTAAAAACATAGTTTTTCTAACATATAATGTTACTATATTTTACTTGAAGGATATACCAGGCCCGCCACAAAATTTACAATTTAGTGAAATAACATTAACAAGTTTGCGGGTTTCGTGGGATTCACCAAAAATGCGAAATGGTGAAATAATTGGTTACGTCGTTTCTTATAAAACTTCGGAACAAAATGATCGTAAGATTGAATTTGAATATTTATTATTATAATATGATTTTTTAATAAAAAATAGTTGGACTTGTTATTAATATATTCATACATCAATATTTTAATTAGGTTTCAGTAAACAAGTTAGACAGAAAGTCACCGAAACAAATTTGCTCATTCAACCATTAGAAGAGGAAGTTACTTACACATTCATGGTTCAAGCTGAAACAATTGATCTTGGGCCACCATTGTCAGGAAATGTGACAACTGGTCCCCAGGAGGGTTCACCAATGCCGCCGACAGGCTTAATAATAACGAAAACTGTTTCCAGTGTAGATTTACAGTGGACCAATGGTGCCACAGGAAAGGGATCCATATTGGGTTATTATATTGAGACTAGAAGTAAAGGTAAGAATGAATTTATATTTCTATTTATTTGCTTAAAACTGCCAAAGAAATTGCTTTAGGATTATAAAATTATTTAACTTAAGACATCAGCAGGTTCATTTTTAATTAACCATTTTATTATTTTATTTGATGATACAGGAAGGGAAGATTGGCAGCATTGTAAGTTTGAGAATATGTTAGAGTGATTTTCCGTAACTGTGTTTAGACGTTTTTGCCCAGTGAATGTTTTGATCTACGTGAAATCATGTAGAGGAAAAACAGTGAGAATATATTAGACCATTGCATGACATACTTATTAGCAAGGCTGGGTAAAAAAACGTATAACAATTATTTCTGCCAGAGTATAATAATACTAATAAATTCATTCATATTTATTAACGAAATATCATTGACTATACTTTTTATTTTACATTGAAACATTATTTTTCATTATACATGATCATTTATTAACGTTCATGCTACACATAGTGAATGTACATACATATTCGAGCAAATAACTGATTAGTACTTAGTTACACATTTATTAACATTTTTATATTTTTTAATGTTTTTATGCAATATTTTAGTCTTATTTAATTTATTTTAAGTTTATATAAAAATAATTTGTTTCAAGTCATTAATTTAGTTGAAAAACTTAAATTTTGATTCTGAAAAATCTAATGTAGGACTATGTAACTAAGTGCAACTGCCCCTTGATGACATGTCTAAGAGATAGTGTCCAGCCCTGCTTTCCAGCATGTCAAGCCCTACCAATCCTTTTGAAAAATTGCCCTTGATATATTGTTTAGAAATTTAATAACCCATTGTAAGGATTGTTAGTGGTTTGAATGAATACTTCATTTGTCATGTTTGCAGTGCCGCCAAACGTTCTTATACATATACCTAGTCAATGTATTTCATGTTAAATCATAGTGAAATCATCGCCGTTGTAGAGTTTGAGCTTTTAACTTTCAGGCTGTATAAAGTGAAGCTAGCGATAGTTTATGACTTCATTCATTATTCAATATGTGTTTAGCGAAGTTTAGAAAAAAATGGTACTCATTGTTATTATGTAATTTGTTTCAGATGACAGTCAATGGCAAACGATAATCCGAACAAGTAATGGTCTCTTAACGGAGTATAGCGTGTCATATCAGAATTTACTTCCATCTACTTCATACTTATTTAGAGTTATAGCATATAATCGTTACGGAATCAGCTACCCTGTGTACTCAACTGAAACGGTATAACATTCTTTTAATTTTTAATTTCAAAATATTCAGTTTTTCTGTTTTCTTTTTTATAGCAACTTAACAATAATTTTATTTATGTGATTACAGATTCTAACTCCTTCGAAATTGTACATAGAATATGCATATCTTCAACAACACCCATTTTATCGACAAACGTGGTTTATGGTTACACTAGCTGCTACATCCGTTGTTATTATTATTATGGTTATAGCAGTGCTCTGTGTAAAAAGCAAGAGTTATAAATACAAACGTAAGTAAAGTAAAAAAAAAAATATAAGAATAGCACTGTACAAATACACTCTTCTGAAAAACGTTATAATTATAATCGTCGATTGCTTTCAGAAGAAGCTCAGAAAACTCTGGAGGAGTCCATGGCGATGGACATCGAGGACCGGCAAGAGTCGGATTTGGAGCTGTACCGATCGCGCCAGACCGGTGGTGTTTCGGGAATGGGCAACGGTATGGGCACACTGGGCAAGCGCAGTACTCTGAGTCGAAAGGCTATGCACCCACCACCGCCCGCGGTTTACGGCAAATCGCCGCCTCGACCCTCACCCGCCTCCGTTGCCTATCACAGCGACGAAGAAAGCCTCAAAGGGTACGATGAGAACCCTGACGACAGCAGTGCCACGGAAAAGCCGTCCGAGATTAGCTCAACTGATTCTCAGGTAAATAGTTGCAAAAATGAAAGTTTTCGAAGCTAGTTCTTTTATATCAATTCATTATATTTTTCACTATTTTTCACAAATTTTTAAAATAATTCTTCAATGTACATATTTGCATGTCATTAATACTAAACAACACATCAGGTTGGATTATGAATTAACATATTTCATTGATGCAGTTTTCATTTTTTCGCAATGACTAAAATTCTTTCTATCCAATAAGTTACTCTTTTACTATGATATCATTAAACTATTTCAATATCGTGATGTCATTGTTTCTCTATTTTTTTGCATCGTGTTTTTTGTGGAATACCGAGTTTATTAAGTTCAAAGTGCGTAACATTTTCTGCAATAACGCTTCTCTACCGATTTGGTTTCAGGCGTCGGAGAGCGAAAACGAGAGCGTGCAATCGGATCCACATTCCTTCGTGAACCATTACGCCAACGTAAACGACTCTCTGAGGCAATCGTGGAAGCGACAGAAACCCGTTCGGAATTATTCGTCGTACACGGACTCGGAACCCGAAGGCAGTGCAGTCGTGAGCTTGAACGGCGGTCAGATTATCATGAACAACATGGCGAGATCGAGAGCGCCGCTGCCTGGCTTCTCCTCCTTCGTTTGATACATTCACTGACTCTATTAAATTATGAAAGATTTTAACTGTGTTATTAATGAAAAAACTGCCTGCTTGAGTTCGTCACGAGATACGACACGAACGTTAAAAAGGGCGCAATGCTCTTGTGACTTTATTCAAGCAAGCACTTAAGACTTTCTCAAATGTATCTCCAAGCTTGTGGCGAATTCTCATTGTGATATATCGTTATGTACGTATTATTTATAATTATTTACATCGCCCTGTTTGCGGGAGCGAAATCGTTCGAAATGTATGAACGATATAGTTTGTTGAAAACGTTCGGCAGTTTTGTTCCTCGAGCATTATTTTCCACGTTGGCTAGCTCTTTATGTATCGCTTTTGCACGGCTATTGTTTAAAATTAATGACTTAAATCTCAAAGACTCTGTTATTTTCGCAACAGAAAATTTCTGGCTATAAAAGCTATTTAATTTGTTTATATATTATGATAGGTACTCATAATCAAAAGATTCTAATAATATTACTATTATTTTTTCACGAGAGGACAATTGTCTTCCACTGTATACTTATTATTTTGATCATGAAATTTGCCTTTGGCGAAATGTAATTTAGACGTTTCATTTTCATGACAGGGTAGTTTTTGGTGTATACAAAAATGTACATAAACATTTCTCAATCAAGAAATCTCTATAAAGGTAGCTAACAGTTTTCTAAATTTTGAGTTTCTGTGATTTATTTACGTATTATAATGCGATTCAAAAGCAATTAAATCCATATCATAATCATGGACGAATGAAGCAGCAGTTGCCTTACAAACAATCGAGAAAAACGAGATTTATTCAAGTCTCTAATAATTTGCAATTAGCGTTGTAATATTTATATCTTAATAATAGGAGAAAGTTAGATTAAAAATGTAATTCAAATTTCTTAGACGTATGAATGATAGAGAAAAAGGGATGACTGTTCACGAGTGCTCATAAACACCTTGAAATAAGTCTGAATAATGCAGTTTTGCATTTTGTAGTTTAATATGTATATTTTTTACGTTGCATCTCATTTCAGCTTATTGACTCCTATGAATGAACTTAACGTTTAAGTATATTTGAAGAAACTATGTACATTGTAATTTTTGTTTTTAATTATGGTAAATTGTACTTATCAGTTTGACACGGATGAAACGTTTTTACTTATGAAAAAAAAAATTAATTATGTTTTTTTTATAAGCGACTAAAGAAGACAAACTGGTAAGTTACATATTTAAATAAGAATTTTAGTTATCAGCTATCACTGATTACATTGGATATTGTAGAAGTGATAATGCTTGTAACTGTGTAATATTGTGTATGAATCCTCATGACCAATTGCGGGGATTATTGTATAGAATAAAAGGCTGATGAAATTATAATAGTTTAATAATCATTAAATATAATTGCTCTTTATATAAGAAAGCACATTAGATTACGAGCTTCTATTAGAAAAATTTACTAATAAGATAGCAATAATTTTTTAATGATCAGTAAATGTAATATTTATTGTCGTTGAGTCATTAATAAGCCAAAAGAGTGTTGCTTAAATAAACAGAAGTAGTAAACTCAGTGCACACTCTGCTATAAAGACAATACTACACATCGAAACAGGAACATAACTTTCCTGAAAATTTGCATTTGAAATTACTCATTAAATACATATGTAGTTTAGATTTTTAATAACTACACTTTAAAATAAATATAACTATCCGGTGTTTTTTCTGTAATGAAAAACTTATTGTTACACAGAAGCTTAAATGCTTCTGAAACACTGCCAATAAACCTTTATGTTCAAATTTTCTATTATTTATACAATATTATAATAAATTTGTAATACAAAATTTGTTTTAGAAATATATTATCCTTTTAATAAGAAAACATTTATTTTTATTTACCTTACAGTTTATTCTAAACAATAAATAACTGTTCTGATTTGAATTACTCAATAAAAAAGTTTTCATTTATTTAAATTTTTGTACAAAGCGATATGCAACAAATCAAACAGATAAAAAGGTCTTTTCACATAGAGTATACCAATTTTTCAATTCGCGTGGTATTCTGTTAGGTACTATACGTTTTAATACAGACCATACCGCAACATCAACAATAGTAGGTTCACTGGACTCTAAGAGCCAAGGTTGAGTACCTATATAATTTGCTAGTTTTGATATTACAGCATTTACATTTCTAGGTTCTTCATATGGTAGTTGGAGACATAAATCCAGTATAACATCAGTTGATGTTAAGAGTTCTGATGTTTTTGTGCTTTCGTAATTGTATTTTCCTGTTAACCTGGATAAGTAGCGTAATGCATTGGCTTCACCATCAAATGGGTAGTCATAAAATTTAGAAATAAGTTGAATGTCTGGAACTGTAGTAAAATAATCTTTTAAAATATATTCTATAAATATTTGTTTACTAACTTAATATTTGTCAAATTCCCATAAGTACCGTCTTTCCATATAAGCTTTACATCAATGTTGGCAGGCACATCTTTTTTGACTCCAGTTGGTAATTTTTGTTCAAGTGAATCCGTTGTTGCATTTGAAGCAGTCGAGTGCCGATGTATCTCTACATTGAATCTAACATCTTTCCAAATTTGCTGAAGTGCTAAAATAAAGTATGGAGGACTTGCTGGATTGGCATTTACAATAACTTCTTCTTTAATGTTTACCTGAAATGTAAAGAATCAAGTAAATAATTTTAGATAAATTGATCAAAATACATTCAAAAGAATGCAAACATATATTACCTGAACAGCATTTGACTTTTCAATGGTTTTCAGGTCAGTAATCTTTACTGAAATGCAAAGATGTTCGACTTGCTGTTTTAGTTCACAAAGTTGTTTTAGGATTCTCATTTGCCTAGCTTCCAGAAGATTGATTTCTGGCAATGGTCGCTACAATCCAATGAAATAATAGTTAATATGATGCAACTTGTGTTGAAAATGTCAAAGCTCTAATTTCAGCATTGCGTAAAAAATAAGACACGAGTTATTTTCACGATCGGTCATCTGACAAGATCCTCAGTTTTCATCGAATTTGACGAAGCTCGTCGAATGACAGTCCGTCGCGCATTTCCCGGCTTTCCCTTGGCGTTTAATTGCGACGCGCCCCTTTTTCGGTACCATAGCAGCTGCGTACATTGTTTTTCTTTTACCACGTATATACTTAGGTAGGATCGCGCGCGCATTGTCGCGCAACACACTTTTCTCTTTGTCGCGCGCTCGCGGTCGATCATTAAATCCTGCGTGCACGCGCGGCGATATCCGAAAAGATGATCGCGCGACTCGCGGGCTACGGAGGCAGCAGAAGGGAAAAATATTGGCGACGACACGACGACGAGCCACCATCGATCGAAGCACGGATACAACGACGTCGACCGCGCGGTGCCGCCTCCTCCGAGGTAACGACGACACTCATCACGCGACAGCACGCACCGGCCTACGTAGCTGCGCGTGAGGAGCGTCAGTCAGCAGTGATGGCGATCAGTCGCGTGTTGCGATTTTTCGTGAGCGCCCGCGCCACAACGATGGATTCGCGAGGAGCCCACCGTCAGCAGCAGCGGAGATCGCCGCACCACGTGAGTAGAGCCTCGGTGCCCCCCGGTCTCGACGCGACTCCCCGCAGCCGAGCCCCGACCCAGAGTGAATCACACACTCGTCTGGCAAATGGCGAAACCTTGGATAAGCGGATAACCTGACGTGAAAAGTCGTCGGCGATCGTCTGGTCCTCGGTCCCCTGGATCTTCGGTAGCTCGTACATGACTGTTGGCAGAGGTATTCGCTCTGGTAGCGCGATTATCGGCTTCAGGGTGTACATGCCGGCTGTATCGTTCGTGAGCTAGCTGCTCGTCGGCTGCGCCTCCTAGCCAGCGGGTAACCTCGTCGTCTGTCTCGAGCGAGCCGTTCGCCACCGCAGATTTTTTCCAACTCCCTTGTTCGCCGCCATTTTCCTTTTTTCTATATCCATCTCGCTCGCTCTCAGGTTCGCCCTCTCTCGCTTTGGTTACGATGCGCTCACTTCGTGTATCTGCTGCGCGCTTGTATTACGTTACACACGTGCGCGTGTAGTGCCACTGTGCTTTCGGAGTTAGCTGATAATTTCAAATTTGCGCGCGCATTGGAAAGCGGCGGAAGAGGCAACTGCACGCTATAGGTAGTGTTTGAAAGGACCGCCGCCCGCAGCCAATGCGCGCATGCGCAGCATTCCTCAAAAAGAGTCTGGGCGCATTACTCCGGTTTTTTCGAAAATTTGCTCCGAAATGGCTTGATCAATATTCCGCTATGCTTTCCGCTAATTTTCCCACTACAAATTGTTACTCCAAAGGGCAACAAAAGATCGATGTTTAAAATGAATATTTTGTAAAGATGGCGACTACTGTGGGGCTAGCAACAAGCAACGATCGAACGGTTGAAAAACGTTCAGATCGCGTTTCGACTTTTTTGTGGGTCACTGCCGGCGGGTAAAATCGAACGGCAATTTTTCCGGTTCTCCAACGCGTTCTCCAAGGACAAATCGCGGGGGTGAATTTTCGGAACCATTGGTTCGACTACCGTAGTATCAGGGCAAGTTGGCTGGTGGCGCGACGCAGCGGCGACTTGGGGGATTCGCCACTGGCAGATGGCGCGAGTTTTGCATCGCCGTTGAGGCTGTTGGCTGTGTGTGTTGTGAGTGTGCGCGCGAGGCGAGAAAAATACATCGTGCTTTCGTTGAGCTAGTGGCTCGTTGTGTCGCGGGGAAAAAGCGAACCGCCGATTGCGGACTATCCTGAGTAGCGGCCCTCGTGGCCGATCATCGTCATAGGCAGGCTCCCGGCTGGGCCCCTCAACGTGGAAGCACGCCAATTTACGGCAGCAGCAGCAGCTCGGTCCCGATGTGAGGCGAGCGCGCCCGACGGAGAGAGCGCAGGGGAGCAGCGAGTGTGGTGTCCTCTGCCCAAGCATCGTTCGAACTAAGGTTAGGAGTCCTCCTTTCCAGCCCCGACTCCGCTGTAGCGCATGCTTCGAGCCGAGTGTAGTTGAGCCCCGGGGAGTCCGGGCAGATTTTGCCTCGTCATATTCGCGGCCGTCGCCCCCTTTGTCGGCTCGGGCCGCCTGTCGCCGCGTTGGGAATTGCGTTCTCGCGGACGAGCCGTGCAGTCGGGAAGCGTGCGAACGCAGCGCCATCCGGCGTCCAAGTGTCAGCAGCTCCGCGCTATCGTAAGCCGCCGCCTGATTGGTCGAGGCGCGTCCGTCCCGAGAAGCCCTGGATCGCGGGTTCTTCGCCTCCGCGTGCCGATTCGCGAGCTCCCGAGTGACCCCGAGTGGTCCGGCAGCCCTTCTGCTCCGGGACCGAGCCCGAGAACTCGCCGGCGGCGTCTGCAGGCAAGCCAGTGGGACCCGAAAGCGCTCGATGGCCGCCTAGGCCGCCGCGGCCGTGAGCCAATCGGCGGGCCCCTTGCAAAACCCCGCGGCTCGGCCGTCTCTGTCCTCCTTGCGGCGCGTCTCACGGTACGAGTGCGCCAGAGATAGCGCTAGAGTGGCGGCGGCACTGGCCTGGCTATATAGTGCACCACTGTTCTCTATCTGGCGAAGGCGACCGCGGCTGGCCTGCGACGACTGCGGCAGAGGCGCAGCGTGCGTGCGGACGACCGCGAGAGCGATTGCATAGTTGCGAGCGAGAGAGAGCGAGAGAGGCGGCGGCGCCGCTCAGCTGTTGCGTTGCGTCCCCCGAGGGCGGCCCGTGCAGAGGACCCGAGCAAGTGGACGTGTGCTCGAGGAAAGAAGGCGCCGTGTGCTTTTCGCGTGCTCCCCGTCTGGTCACGTGAGACTGTGATTCTCGGCCCCCGAGAAATGGCGCAAATATCGCGCCGCGCGACTCTCGCTGCAACTACTACTACGGCCTGGCGGTGGCGGCGGCGGCAACGGTGTCCGATCGCTCGTGTTTGTTGACAAGCGCGCCACGTGCTGAGCAAGAGAGATAGAGCGCAAAAAGTAGAAAGAGAGGCCGGCAGTGTGCGTGAGAAGAAACGAAAAGAGCGGAAAAAAGCGGTCGCTTCGGAGTGTGCGTGCGCGCGTGTCGTCAGCGTAAGCGGCTGCTACCTGCCCCCGCAACGAGACTGTTTAACCGGTGTGGCTGTTCTTTTCTGCTGTTGACAGTGTCGCGGAATAACGAAGCAGAATGTCGGGGAGAGGCGGCACGAAGCGGCGGGGCCGACCGCCCAAGTCCGTCGTTATGGAGCGGCCCAAGAAGTTCCAGTACCACCTCATGAAGAAACCGAAGTACCTGCAGGGCAAAGGTGCGGATACGCCGGGCTCGCAGCCTGGAACGCCGACGGTCTCGAGGCCGACGACGCCGCAGGAGACGCCGGCTCAGGAGGACACAAGGCGGAGCACTCGCAACCGCAAATCCAAGAATGCCAAGGAGAAGCACTCAAGGAAGGGTGGCCACTCTGGTTCTGCTTATCAGCGACGTGGCTACAACACCAGTGTGGACTATCATGACTCCGAGTATCACTACGGTTCTGATTTTGGTGATGAATCCAGTGATAAGAGTGACATTGAGGATGACCCACTGCTACAAAGTGAGGATGAATCCTCTGAGAGCATGGAGGAGCCTGATCCATCCAGCGACAGTGACTTTTCCCTCTCCAGCTTTAGTACCACAAGCGGTACTCCCAGACGAACTCTTCTCAGTCAGCAGAGACCGCCCAGTCCGGAACCTTTATGGCTCCAAAACCGAGAAATTCCTCCTTTGGAACTGCCAAAGTCTTCGGATGACTTATTAGTTCCTAGGGATCTGGTCATGCCATGCCTATCAATTTACGAGGTTCTTAGGCACTTTCGTACCCTTCTCAGGCTTTCACCATGTAGGTTTGAGGACTTTTGTGCAGCAATGATTTGTGAAGATCAGACCAACTTGTTAGCAGAAATACACATCACACTCATCAAAGCTTTATTGCGAGAAGAAGACTCGCAACAAACTCACTTTGGTCCACTTGATCAGAAGGACTCTGTCAATATCAGTCTTCATTTTGTTGATGCTATGACATGGGCAGAGGCTCTAAGATCTTATGTCGAAAGTGATAAAGGCTTTGATCAGAACATTTTGAATATTCTATCCAACTCAGAATACCCATTTTCCGGTATTGAAGATAGGATAAAAGTTTTACAATTTTTAACTGGACAATTTCTCATAACTAATCCTGTTCGAGAAGACCTCCTTCACGAAGGTATAATATCTTTTTGAATATATTATTTTTCCTTTTCCCTTTTAAATAACTATATTGCAGACATATTTTTATTAAAATTTCATGAGCCTGAAGTTTACATCGTTGGAGTGCAATGAAATAATTTTTAAAATCAATTAAAATTATTAAACAATGGAAACTTTATCTAAACTTTTATTCTAAAGTTATTTTATACAATAAAACACTAAATCTAAACTCAAAATTAATATTGATTGATAAGTACATCTTTGAAATAAAATAAATTTTTTTATTTCGTTGCATTCCAACGTTGCAAACTTCAGACCTATAAAATTTCAACAATTTTTTAGTTCATATTATTTGACGATGTAATAATGAATGTACTTTGCGCAAGATTTTTTATGTATTATACATCTTGAATACATCTTAAATTATTTTCAATTCAAACTAATGTTATTATCATACAAAAAAATATTTCTGGACCAACAGGCTGAAATAAAGATTATTATATATATCATACAAATAAATATTCCAATGATTTTTTTTTATAACCAGGAAATAAAGATTATGATGATCATTGTCGAGTTTGTCATCGTCTTGGCGATTTATTATGCTGTGAAACATGTCCAGCAGTGTTCCATTTAGAATGTGTTGAACCACCACTTGTAGATGTACCTCCCGAAGATTGGCAGTGTAATATATGTAAAGCTCATAAAATATCTGGTGTAATGGATTGTATACCTGACGTTGAAAAAAATGGTTTACTATGCAGACAGGAACATTTAGGTTTCGATAGACATGGACGAAAATATTGGTTTCTAGCTAGAAGAGTTTTTATGTATGCATTATTAAATTTCATACTTTGATTCTTTCTTTAACAATTTATATAACAAGCAATTTTATTATTTACAGTGAAAGTGAAGATGGTGAAGTATGGTATTATAGTACTCTCCTCCAACTGGAAGAAGTATTGAATTCTTTAGATAAGAATGAAATGGAAGTTGCATTGTACAGAGAGTTATCAGATTATAAAGATGAAATTAAGCGACAAATGGAGTTGACTGAGACTATCACTAATCAATACAAGGGAAACAAGAAATCTTACTTGGAAATGGAAAACAGTATGTAATTTTGATATTGTTTTAGTTTCTGCTATTTGTATATCAATTGTAAAGTCCATTTATTCAAAGTATAAAATTCAAAATAATCCACCTTAATCTTTTTTTTTTCATTTAACTAGAGAAATTATATCTTGTTATATGTGTATATACTTTTTATACATAAATCTGATGTACAAACAGCAGAGACATATTTTTGTTTAATGTTATTGTAATTAATACTACTTGAATATTATTATATTCTGTATATAGATCTTATATTAAAAATGCAAAAGGAGCGTCAAGAAAGGTTGGAAAAAGAAGAAGAAGAGAGAAAGGAAAAAGAAAGGCAAGAAGCTGAAGAGATGGTTCGGAAAATACATGAGGATCCTGAAACATTATCAGAACAACCAACTGCATCATCTGAACAAACAGAAGATTCTGCTAAGGATAATACAGAACGGTCTCAAAAAACTGATAAATCAACAGAAGGAGAACAAGGTTCATCTGGAAATAATGAAAACGGAAATAAAATAACAATTGAAAGTGAGGATATGGAAGTAGAAGAAGTGACAGAAGGGGTTGACAAAGATGGTAATTTTCTACGATAATATCTTTTATTTAGTATTAATTATATAAATAAAATCATATGTTAAGATAATTTTACATTTTACAGGTAAAAAGCATAATATTGTGACACGATCAAAAACTGGTTCTCTAACGCCAAGAACATTCAATATTGATGAGCTAAAGAAAAAAGCACTTGGTAATGGTTCTAAGGAAGAAATTGAAAAATTAGAAAAAACTGTGAAAGATGATAGTGAAAATGCAAGACTAACCAGACAGAAAGCACAGCAAATAGCTTCAGGCACTCACTTATTTAAACTCGGCATGGATAATAATTTTAAGTCATATGTAAATCAGTATAGCACGAATACCATCGCGCTAAACAAAGCACAGCGAAATGAAGAACGAGATAAGAAACGTCATTTATCACATAAATTTGCTTTAAGCCAAGCTATAGAATTTAAATGGATAGGAAGTTTAACTGGTACTCGAGCTATGTTGGTCCAGACTTTGCGTCAGACCATCCTGCAGTTAGAAACTAGTATCCCAGCACCATTCATGCACACTAATTGGCCCTTATTACGAAAACCATGGACGACCGCTGTCGGTACTTGTATTAATCCTCGGGATTTTGCACGAGCTCTTATTGCTCTGCAAGCTTGTATTAAAGCGGTAGTATTTGCTAATGTTTGGCACGAACAATTGGGACATGTAAAATTTCAAAGAGTTACTGCTTTAGAACGCGAGGAAAAGAAGCGGCTTGATAAAAAAGAGAAAAAAGAAAAAGAAGATGAGGAGGAAAGAAATCGTTTAACTTATAATTTTGTGAAATATACTTTAGGTTTGAAACATCAAATATGGAAGCAAAAAGGCGAAGAATATCGAGTGCACGGTCAATGGGGCTGGTTATGGATTTCAATAAGTCGACGTTATAAATCAGTTGATGTTAATAAAATGGGTCTGCGAGCTGGACCACAAAAAATTATGGTTCAAATTAGGGACCAGGTTGGTTTGAAAATTTTGGCAGTGGATCCATCAACTTATGAATTTTTAATCAAAGAGTACTGTCCTCCTGAAACTACAGAAAATTCTGATAACAAAGACAATATTAAACAAGAAATTAAAAGTGAAGATAGTTCTAGTGACAATAAAAGTTCTGAGGTAAAGCAAGAAAATCAAAATGAAGAAAATAAAGTGGATGATGATAAAAAAGTTAAAGCAGAGAAATGTGATGAACAAAAACCAGAGATTAAGACAGAATCTCAGCCTCCTAAACAAGAATCAAAACATCTGCCATGTGAGAATCTTTTTAATTTTAAAATAATCATGCATGTACATGAGTAAAATTACAAATTCTTTGTTAATTTATTGCTGTATATAACTGCATTATGGTTTAAATTTTAAATATAGTTAAATTTTGTGTAATTCTTACCTTGTACTTAAGCAATTGTTTTTTTCGCGCATTAAATAATAATTATATGATTTTATCACATCATCATTTCTATAAAATATTTAATATATATGTGTATATATCAGAGTAATATTTTTTTTAATTATGGGTCGAAAAAACTGATCATGTAAAAATAATTAATTTAATTGTTTCTTATTTTCTGTTTATAGTTTTAGCTGGAATGAAAATTCAAAAAGTATTCAAACCTGTTACTGAATTTGAGGAAATAGATATCACCAAAGCATTGACTACCTCTGGACGTGTATTTTATCCCAAAATTGGTAAAAAGACGAGAATCGATGATTTTCTGGCTCGACGAACGCACTTAAAACTTCTAGAGGAAAGAAGATTATCTCAATCTGAAAAATTAAAAGAAATGGCTAATAAAATAAGTGCTCAGAAAAACAACGAAGATGATGCGGAAATCGACATTGAAAGTACAGAAGACAATGAAAGTAGTGGGGGTGATGCAACACTACAAAATATTTTGTCAGGAAAGCAAACCAATAAAGTAGTAGGTTCAAACGCAAAAGAAGCATTGACGGCATTAGGAAAACGTATTCAACAAGTTCGTGCTCAGTATGCCATTATAACTCGCCTTGGTGGGAAAACTATCACTTGTTATTCAAAATACTGTAATTTGGTATCTCAAAATACGATCAATAAAGCAATTATAACACCTCAAAGCTTAACATCAAGCTGTTACTCGCCAATTTGCTTAAAGAAAATTCAATTGAAGCGAGATCTTGTAATATTACTTAGAAGAGCTAATGCTTTGAACAATCCATCTACTGCCAATGCAATATCTATTGCAAGTGCAGCAATATCCGGTCAAAGTACTACTGTGAAAACTGAACCCACTGAAGATAGTAAAGACAAAATTATTAAAAGTGAATCAGATACAGCAGCAGTTGTACCAGCAACATCGGGTACAGAAGATAAAAAACCTGATGATACTCAAATTCAAATAACCCCCAAGGAGAGTAGTGAAGATAAACCTGAAACCAAGAAGATGAAACTAGAACTGGTATGAATTAACAAGATACTTTACTAAGTCACTATTTGAAATAATTTTAATAATTAAATCTGTTATTTTAGGGTGCAAATGAAGATAATAAAAATAATCAAACTGTAGTAACGACAACAAGTAGTGTTGTAACAACCACTACAGTAACCACTACAACGCAACAGATTAAAACAGTTGATGGCGTTGTTAAAAATGTTCAGGAGACTGTTGCGTCTTGTAATTCTGTCGATGTTAAATCAGAAGTCAAGACTACATCACCTAAAACTACAACTATCGTGAATCGAAGAGGACGAACCGTACAGCGAATTATTTATACTAAAGAATTAAACGCTGATGGTTCTGAACGAATATATTCAGCAACCTCTACAGAAGGAAAAATTTACTTAAAAAAAGTAGCAATTTCTCTTGCAGACAGAAGAAAAAAGCGTACACCCGTCAAATATCCCTTGTGTTCTACCTTCTGTAGTAAAAATAAGCATCGCAGTATATTGATACTACCACAACACGAATTGAGAAAATTAGCGCGAACGGGAGGTAAACAACCCGTTCAAGGATTCCATCACATGGCTAAGGTTTTGATACATCTAAATATTAATGTGTTTATCTATTTAGCGATTATCCTTTTATTATAATAAAAATACTTTTGTTAATAGGCAAATATGTCGGTCTGGCCTTATCCTTGTCCGAGACCTCTTTTTAAAACCTGTTGGCTTTATCGAACAGTTGGGTTAAAATCTCTCGCAGCTGCAGCTGTTCAATTACGAATACTTTGGGCGTGCATGAGATGGGATGATATTACTGCTAAACCGCTTTCAAATGACGGAAAACACCAGATTACCACTGATACTGAAATTATGTCATTAGAAATTTTAAAACATCGACATGTCGGTCAATTTATGGATAAAACGCAGTATTTACGTAGAAAAGTAGTCATTCCATTAGAATTACCAAAACAAGTTAGAGGTATTAAAATGATTTCCTTTAATTTGATATTAAGCTTTTTTTATATCTATTATTGATTATCGCTCTTTTTAGAAGTAACATCTATACGCAGTGGTTTGCGTAAAAGAAAACGACCCGAGTCACCACAGAGTACTGAACCTCAAGTATCTGAAGAATGGGTAGATGAAGATAAACTTGAACTTTGGGAAATCAAACAATATGGAGAAAGGTAACATTTAGTGATTTTTTGTGTTTCTTTGTTAAAATCCGTTTCCTTGTTATACCTAGGCTTCTGCTTTGTGATACTGTTTTATTCCTTATCTTGCACTCTCCTAAATTTCATATGCTTCTATTTGATTTTATGACTTTAATAATAATAAATAAATATATTAAAGTATTATATAAACATTATATGTAATACTAATGCATTTATTTATATTTATTCATATTAGTCCATAATGCAAATTTTCGTTTTAATTGAAAATTATCCTATCCTTTTTAACACCACTGAATACTAACCCCTATGCTTGGTGCGTGTGTCAATTTTTAGGTTAGAGAAGGCTAATGCCCAGATTATTACTAGGAGTCGATCTGGAGTACCACAGACCGTGGTTGTGAGTGGAAATAGGTCCGCTGGTGCCATTACTACTGGCGATCAATTAGTGAGTGGGAAATCCACTCCTGAAGAAATAAAAGAAAAAATGGAGCAACAACTGCGTCTTCAGAGGGCAGCTCACCAACAAAAACGAGCTCTAGAGAATTTGAAAAATCCAAATACTCCTGGTACTCCTGTCACACAATTAGTTAAAGTGACTACTAATTCAACGCAAGGTAAATAGTGTTTTATACTTGAAAAATTAAAAAAAAAAATTCCTTTAAATTCATTATTTATATTTGAAAGATGGCACTCTGAAAGTTGTTACCAAAGTTGCTATACCTGCCAATCCCAATACACCTCAAGGAAAGTCACAACTCACATCTTTGCTTACGACACCTACTCAAAACAAATTTATTGGAACTAGAAGAATTTATATGACAAAAGGTAAATATATTCGTATTAAATTACAGGAATACTGTTTCGAATGCATTATTTTTTTTTTTTTTTTTTAACGAAAATAAATATTTTAGCTGCAGATGGAACTACGAGAGTAATTTCGGGACCTACGAGTATATTGCCAAAAACACCTCAACAAGCGCAAACGCCTAATCAGCAGTCCTTAATTAAAGCAAATACATGTAAATATAAAATTTTTTTTATTTCATTTCCAACTAATTATTAAAATATTGAATTTGAATATTTTTTATTTAGCAACTCCAAATACTCCAGTTCCACACGTCCAACAAAAAGTACAAATCTTACGTGGACCAGATGGCAAACTGCAAGTTCGTGGTCTTATGCCAGGTCAACAATTGGTTCAGATGCCAGATGGAAAATTACACGTACTAAATACTACTCAAGCAGTCGCTGCGGCAAACACGCATCAGCAGGCTGCATCGAACACTTCGACACCGTCCACAGGTGCAGCTACTCCAACGTCTCAAGCTACTCCGAAAATTACTACGCAAACGGTAAATGCAGTTAAAGTAGCTACATCTACTACATCTGGGAAAGCAACATCTGTCAAAGTAACACCTAACCAGGTGCAGCAGGACAGTATTCGACAACAGCAGACCCCTGTTCAATTACAGCAAGTTGTCCAAACTGGTCAAAGACTGAAAACTGCAATAGTTACTCCAGGAACAGCTGGAACCCCCATTGCTCAAACGCAGAAATTTGTTGTTGCAAATACTGGACAAGTAGTACAAGGAACACAAGTAAGATTTCAACTTCCATTAATTTTGAATTAATTTTTTTTTAAGTAAAATGATATTTTAATATACATATTTATGAAATGTTTACATTGGTGGGATATTAAAATTTTAACAAAATAATTATTTTAGGTCATTTCCACTTCTGGACAAGTTATTGCTGCTAATCAAATAGTTGTTAATAACCCAGCTTTGGCACAACAATTAGCTTCTGGCAAAGCTCAACTGGCAACTATAAATGGTCAACAGGTTCTATTGCGTAATACAAGTACAGGAAATTTAGTCCAGCTCAATTCAGCGAACGCCGGCATTATCGTGCGGAACGCTGTTACACCAACTAAAACGCAACCAGGTATGTCGAATTTTCATTCGATAGAGACTGAAAATTAATTTGCTGAACAAATTATTAATTTTATTTCTTAAAAATTGTGCAGTATCTAATGTGCAACAAGCAACTACAACAAGTACACCGACCACACCAACGTCCACAGTAAATGTAACAACAAGCACTGCTATAACAGCTAGTACAACAACTGTAGCAGCCGCAACTACAACACCTACATCAACAACTACAAATCAACCAGCGGTTACTTCTGTAACCCAACCTGCAACTCCTGCTGCACCAGCACCTGGAAGTGTAGAAGCTTCCTTACTGATCGGACAGCCACCCGGCACGGTTATAAAGTGTGTTACTGCACAGGTTATCCAAACGACTGATGGACCTCGAATAGTTTTACAAGGTCTACAAGGAACTGATTTCACTTCGAATCAGTTAGCTATGGTTCATCAACAAGTGAAACAACAATTGTTGAAAGCTCAAGCGACAGCTGGAAAACAAGGCGTCTTGGGTCCAACAAAAATTTACTTAGCAGTACAACCCGCACCGAATTCCCAACCTCAACAAAATCAAACTTCGCAACCACCAGCAACACAGAGCGCAGTTACTTCAGCAGTAAAACCACAACAGCCCGCAGCTGTGCAATCATCAGTGCCTGAACAAAATACTGGTAAGCATAACTTATTAATGTTGTAATGTTTGAATGCTAAAAGATATTATTTATATAGAAACTCAAGTAAAAACCGAAGTTACCGAAGCACCTAAGCCAGCAGAAGCTTCTTCACCTAAAAAAGCTAAAGTAGTTGTCCAACAAGTGCAACGAGAAACAACATCTGAAGAATCTCAAAGAGCAAATGTCGCTAATGGACAGCAACCATCTCAAACGCCTAAGGAGGTAAATCAGACTGCAGCGAACAAATTTATACTTACTCCAGATTACATCCAGCAAAGTAAGTCAATATTCAATTGTAAAATCACATATCTAAAAAAAGAATATTGATTAATATTTTTTAATTATTTTATAGCCATAAAGAATGCATTGAAACAGGAAAATCTTAACCCCGAAATCGAGGAAAAATTATTGCAACTTCAAAGGTATCAGGAAAAGCAAATGAAAGGTACTGAAGGATCCGTGACAAATGCTCAAAGTCACAGCACACCGGTTTCTTCAGCGCCTCGAGCTCCAGCGCGTAAAAGACCCACGTCTTTATCCCATGCTCCTGCACCAACACCAGTTACAGTTCAGACTGTCACTAATGATAAAGATGACTGGATAACCGAAACGCCTAAGAGAAAACCCCTACTTAAACAAGAAAACCGAGATCCTGCTAAGTAAGTTCGAATATTTTTTAAGTAGATTTACTTAGCCCGAGATCAAAGTCAAAATTATATAAAACGTTGTATTATAAACAAAATATATGCTTAGTTTTTAATTAATGAGATAAAAAGACTAATGGTAATATGAAAATAAAATGAAAATATCCAAAAAATTAGTTTCACATGTAGTTTTTAATTTTTCGATCTTGAATATAAATATCGCACTCCCAATTGTTATTGAAGCGAAGACTAGTAATCAAAACCAGATTTCTTGTATTTAGCAACGTTTCGTTAGCTAGGTCTGCCAGCCCCTTCAGACTACACTTAAGTAACAAAAGATACAAAATTAAATAAATTATTTAAACTAACACCAGCGTTATAAATAATTAATACCTTAATTTGTTCGTGTGTTAGACAAAACACATAATGTCAAAAAAATAAAATAAAAAACATAACATACGTATAGTTTTCTATATTTTTGCTGTGATATACAACATAATCCATTGATTAAACTTCAACAATAAAATATTTTTGTACATTTAATTGAACAAAAACAAGATTCCGCGATTAAAAAAATTCAACTCTTCACCTCACAATTTTAATTATTTATGCAAAATTTAAATCCTTTTGTTGAAATTGATCTGATGCGTTTTGAGGGAGTGAATTCATCTTTAAATATTATTTGCAATTTTTCGTATTAATTTATTATATGTATTTATAAAAGGACGCACAAAGTATCTGAATCACTGGATAACGATACTTCGCCAAAGAACCGCTTAAATAAATTGAAAGAAACTCAAGAACAAAGGAGAAAACAGCAAATGCATTCTAGAATGCAGGTTCTTCTGTTTAGACATAAAGAACTTCTAAAAAAAGATATACTAAAAAGAAGAGCATTGCTTGAAAAAGAACTCCAAATTGACGTTCAAGTTAGTTTTTTTTTTTATTTTTATAAATAGTATTCGTGGCTTTCATTTTTATTGATACTTAAAATATCGCTTATTCTATTTGCAGAAAGACTTATCGGCAGAACTTGCTAGTAGAACGAAAGCAGAAAGGCACAAGCAGGATGAAGTCAAAGTGGGAAGTGTAAAACGTAAAGCTAATGCACAGCCGGCACAACAAATTAGTCCACCAAATAAAAATAGACCAAAGAAACAAAAGAGTCAAGGACAACCACCATCTGTAGGTTCATCAGTAAGCAGCAAAATAAAGAAAGAAAAACTTTATTGCCTTTGTAGGACGCCATATGATGAAACTAAGTAAGTTAATTACCTATATTTTTATTATTTTTCGATAGTAACTCATTCAATTTTGTAATCGTAAATATATTTTTATAGATTTTACGTTGGCTGTGATCTTTGTAACAATTGGTTTCATGGAGATTGTGTAGGCATTACCGAAGAAATGAGCAAAACTATGTCTGAGTTTGTTTGTACTGAGTGTCGACATGCGAGAGAAACTCAAGAACTGTATTGTTTATGCAAACAACCGTATGATGAATCTCAGTAAGTTATATTACGTATTTTTTATTAATTCACGTTTTAATTTTGTTAGAGAAACATAATATAAAATTATTTAATAATTTCACTCTAGATTTTATATTTGCTGCGATAAGTGCCAGGACTGGTTTCACGGAAGATGCGTCGGTATTCTGCAATCCGAAGCTGACAATATTGACGAATATGTTTGTCCAAACTGCCAACGAAATTCATCAGTCAACTTTGCCAACATGAAAAACCTCAATGCAAAAGATTTCGATCTTTTGAGAAAATTAATAAAACAGATTCAGGTAAATATCAATGTTTTAATATTGATTGAAAGTTTTGTACAAAAGATAATTTAAATAATAAAATTAAGAAATCCTTATTTATATCTATTTATTTTGTCTTCATTAGGGGCATAAGAGTGCATGGCCCTTTATGGAACCTGTGGATCCCAATGAAGCACCAGATTACTATAAAGTTATTAAAGAGCCAATGGGTACGTACTTCATGATAATTTTTCTTTTACTATTAGATTTTATATCATTAAGAAATTCATTTAAATAATTTAATTTACAGACCTTCAAACAATCGAACTGAGAATAAACGACAGATCGTATAAGAAACTCAGTGAATTTATTGGTGACATGACCAAGATATTTGACAATTGTCGTTACTATAATCCCAAGGAGTCGCCTTTCTTTAAGTGTGCGGAGTCTTTGGAAACGTACTTTGTAAATAAGATTAAATGTTTAAGGGAAAAGTTCTCGGAAGGGAAATGAAAATAATGAATGAAGTGTCAATGTTGTAATTATCAAGTTAGCATCGGGCTGTTCTAAAGTCATCACACAAGACGTTAGTAGACGTTTTTATAATGACAAAATGTCGGAACACTCAATAGATAACACTCGTTATAATTTCAGATACTGCTAAGACGTCTAATAAGTCATCTTTTACGAACTCATCAATTAGACGCACTTATTTCTTCTGAAATATATATTTGTGTCAAGATTTTATAAAATAACATGACATGTTGTCAATGTTTAAAAGATGACTTTTAGACATGCCTTCTTGTGCACTTTCAGACGTCTATATAAGTAATAAATTTCTATTTATTTTAATTAATAAAAGTACAAAATTAGATTATGATTATTAAACTTTTTTATTTCAGTTACATCATATCATCATTTATTAAAAAAAGACCTATTCGTTATACAGTACTATTTAAAATATTTAAATTCACTATATCAAAGTACGTATAGCTTTTTGTACGATAATAGTCAATCTGAAATTCTTTGAAGTACGACGAGTATTCGTTATACAATACTGTTATTCTATCAAAGTAATAATTAAACTTATTAGATTGCATTATATAAAATAACTTAACCTAAAAAGCAAACACTAAGCTGTTTTTTGTGTATGATGAATATTCGTTATACAATACCATTTTGTTGAGGTAATTTGTTTGACTATGTAGATAATATTTTTATCAAAATGGAGAAATTGTGATTGAAATACATTTTCAATGAAAGTTTAATTTTCTAAATTACGTTTTTGAAATGTAAGAAAATATTTTTTTAATAATATTTTTAAAAACCCAGCCTTAGCAATTAAAAAAAATGGAAAACTTGTAACTAAAGTATCGTATAAAATACTATTTAGCTGCAAGGTGCATACGATTGCATGCCCAATGAAGCCAGTCTGTAAAGCCATGTTACACTTTGTCCTTCGTTACCCCTTTGTTCGGATACGATCCCATAACTTTAGATTAAGGATGGTAGGTTAAGATGAAAAATTGTACAGTATTAAATATGTTTATATGTAATTCATTTAAGGTTTTTTAAAGAGTAAAATTAATTAAATTCAACCTATTAATTTGCAAACTAAAATTGCAGTAAATGATATATAAAATGTATTATATTAAATCCCTTTCCAATCCAAATCCATTTTTATTATAATTTGTACAAATTAATGAAAATTTTTATTTTTGCTGTTATATTGTTTGGCATTTTGAAATAAAATTTTTTTAGCAATACAATTTAAAAAATAATCAATGTGTGTAAAATGTATAATATTAATTTTTATTTTAGCCGAAACTGTTGTTAATAATTTCTTTCTAATAATCACTAAATAAACGTGAAATTTTGTATTATCTTCGCATTACAATAAAATAATTTTATGAAGATCAAAATTTTAGTTTCATTATTTTTTTTTGGCAAATGTGAAAGATGGTATAGTTAATATGATAAATTCACAAAGTCATTTCATGAATGATCACTATAGATTTATGATTTTTATTAATGACTGTATAAAGAAAAGCAGGGAAGTTTCTTGGACTCCTATTTACAACTCGTACCTGCTTTGAAGTACTTGCGTTCTTTGGTTTTTCCTTACGATTGTTTTCAATTATTAGCTATTGTAAATTAAGAGTTTTCAGCTTTCTAGCGAAGTGTGGATTTTAGTTCATACATCTATGTTCGATGGTTTTCTTTTTTTTTTGAAAGCTTGTAAAAGCTTAACATACAACATGGTATATATTTGTTGTACGCATGATTTCCGCGGCTTTAATGCCTGAAAAACAGAACTAAAGAAATAATTAAACTGAGCGGACGTAAAAGGATCGCACTGTGCACAAAAGTGTCATAGCAGGCGTAAAAGTAGCTTCCATGCCCGCTAGGGCGCTTTTATTGCGCCGGTACTCCCATGCCTTACTTATTTATTATATTTTACTACGAACAACGTTAACGAATATTGAATAGTATGATGGCAAAAAGATGTTCCCTGATCTTCGTCTCGAATTGCAAATTCCACATTCTTGTCTCATTTATAATAGGGTATAAAGATAACAAAAAATCATGTTTGGAAAATGTTCTTTAAAAAAAAAAAAATGCGGCAGTTCTTTCTTAATTATTTCGTTGGATAGGAGGAAGAAGGTTCTATTTGAGCTGAGCGCTGAAAAAGGTTCTATTTGGGTCGAGCGCTCAAGAAGGTTCTATTTGGACCGAGTTTTCAAGAAGGTTCTGTTTGAGCTCAGCGTTCAAGAAATTTATATTTCAGCCGAGCACTGAAAAAGCTTCTATTTGAAATGCAATTTCTTTTTATCAAAATTTAAGTTGGAAATATTAATTATAGATTTGAAAACAGATTAAAATTTATTATGAATGAATATTTATAATGTGAGATTTAGAGTTGTTTTTAATAAACAAATTGTTTCAAATAGAAGCTTTTTCAGCGGTCGGCCCAAATAGAACCTTCTTAAACGCTCGATCCAAATAGAACCTTCTTGAGCGCTTGACTCAAATAGAACATTTTTCAGCGCTCAGCTCAAATAGAACCTTCTTCCTCCTACTCGACGATTTACATTATATGCCTCTGCATTTGCGCGAAAAGCCAAGGTCCTTAGTGGCTATGGTGGGGAAAGTTTGTAAAATTCTGTCTCCTATACGAAATTTGGTTATAGTTTTTAACTTCGATGTAGACTTTGATGATCGTATTGTAAATAATTGGTAGAATGAATAAGATGGTTGCACGATCCAATTTGTAACAAATTATTATTTATTTGTCGACGTTTCGGCACATTTGCCAGGGAATCTCCCTGCTGGC
>JAYJLV010000056.1:5147918-5173044 GCA_036873485.1 Torymus texanus
ACTTATTTTATTGATATAATTAATTATTTGCTTCAAATCCAGTATTGTAAGTGATTATTTTATTAATTAAGCCCTACCTCATCCACAGATGTAAAAAATTTGCATATTTTTATATTAATTCATTTTGAAATTATGAAAAACTAAAACGACACCAAAAATCGTTCCAGAACTGGTACTTTTACCTTACCCATGAAAACGATTTCTAACGCTAAAATAATGGATCTAAAAAGGTCGGTTTTCGATTACAACTTAGCAAGATTTGATTTTACATAAAAATGTTAGATACAAAATTAAGTTATATAGATAAATTTAAAACAAACTTTTTTCATTCGAAATTTTCATGTATAATAAATTCTTGGCGATCTAGACCTACAGAAACGATTTTTTACACGTAAATAATACACATTATAAATAGTTAATTTAATAGGATTTAATTTAACATAGAAATATGGCACATAAAAGTGGCAGAACCTTAACAAACAAAACTTTGTAGCAATGAACACTTTTATGTAAAACAATTTCTAGCCAGTTAAATCTAAAACAATTATTAAAAACGATTAAATACAATAAAAATACTCGATTTCTGAGCATTATAGAAAAAAAAATTTATTTTGTGTGCTTATAATGCGTTACAGTTCTCGTCAAAATGCAATATGTTAGTATAGTACAATAGTAGTGGACACCTCATGTATAATATGTAAAAACAAAGTTCTTACGTTGACATCGTGGGAAGGGTGGTGGGGGGCGCCTCCCTAGGTTAGATTTATAATATTAATAAGTATTAGAGAAAATATGTATTATTTTAAAAAATAATTTTGGAAAATCAGTAAATATCGATACGCTACATTTTATTAATTTATTAAATTATAAGTATTTATTTATTTATGTAAATTATTCGTCTCTTAAAAAATTTAGTCCCGTCTTATGTATAATAATTGAGTTTGAAATATAGTAGGAAATGAGATACGTTTACAACGAACATACTTATATAACTAGACGAGCCATTGGCATACACCTGCCCGTAATGTCGATTATGCCCAATAGGAAAGCAGAGACTTGCTATCTATATAGAGCGTTCGCGAATGAAGGAAAGCGATGTGCGGCGCTGTGAATTTGCGAATTCAAGTTAAAAAATATATGGCGGCGCACTTGGCAATTACGAGCCGCTGCAAATAGGTTATGGATGGTTGTTTAGAAGGACCATCGTAGCTCCCAAGTATAAAAGCACAGCCGCGGCAAGCTAAAGCTATTGTACAAAGCATCCCTGGCGCGCCTCATCAGCCACGTGCACGACGAAGGCTCGGGTCACGCCATGGCAGCTGCCGCCGTCGCGGCGACGATCAGCGAGGAGCTCGTCAACGACATCAGGAACCTGCTCTGGGGCACCAGCGTCAAAGAGGACGTTTTCAACCGATGGGCTCAAGGTGAGAGGACTCTAATGAAGCAGCTTGCCGAATGTTAACAACCCCTTCTTTTTTCGCAATCTTACCTTTCGCTGTCCTTCAGGTTTCTACTTCAGTTCTGACGAGAACTCGGCTCTCGTACAGGCCGAGGGAGGGCCGTGCGCCGTCATAGCCCCCGTTCAGGCCTTCATCGTGAAACAATTGCTTATAGCCGACAGCGACATTTCCACATGGCAGAGCATCAAGCCAGATAAATGTAACGATCTACTCGTCAAAGCCATGACGGAGATCCTTGCGCAGGCCGTGGATCCAACAAACGTTAAGTACTCCATTCTGCTCCCTGACAAGCCAAATAGTTTGCTAAATGGGGAAATGTCTGTTCAAGAAACTCAAATGGATGTGGAATCAGTATTGCAGGACAATCTTCATACAGAAGGTGCAAGTAATGTACTAGTTCAGCCAGTAATAGACTCTAAATCTTTTCACTCAAGATTAAGGTAGATCATTTTTTCTAGATTTGCTTGTATCCTAATCTCAAATTAAACTTATATTACTTTTTGATCTATAAATCATAGGATTAACACATTAACTAGTATAGAAGAAGTTGGACAATTTTTTACTGAAAATATCAGTAAATTTAAGGAACAATTTGGTGTATTGTCTCTATTATACTCAGTTGTATGTACAAAAGGAATACCTCAAATGCGATCAGAAATATCTGATTTAACTGATCCATTAATTCATTCTACTTTTGGATATGGCAGCCAAAGTTTGATCAATTTGATGTTAAGTGGGCGGGCAGTTAGCAATGTCTGGGATCATGATCAAGATGTGGGAGGACTCAGTAAGATTATTATTTATTAAGTAAAAATAAAGTTTTTTTTTATTATAACTAAAAATAATTATTTATTACAGAATTAAAAGGTATTGACAAGCAAACTGCTGTAGGTTTTTTAACTTTGCTAGAAACTTTGAGATATATTGAAGTTGGTACATTTTTGAAGTCACCTGCAAATCCAGTTTGGCTATTAGGTTCCGAAACACACTTAACAGTTTTATTTTCATCAGAAAAAAAATTAGTAAGTCCAGAAACACCTGCAGAACAAGCGAAGCGGATTTTTAAAAAGTATGACAATGATGGAAATAATTTCATTCCAACTGATTCCTTACAAAATGTATTAGCAGAGTTGGGATTATTTTCAGACAGTGAATAGTGAGTATTATAATAAAATAATATAATTATATATATAAGGGTATTCATCATTAAATAATATTTCAGTGTTGAAATAATGAAGAAAAAGCTAGATAGGCACAATGATGGCATAATTTTACTTACTGCTTTCATGTATGAATTTTTTCCTGAAGAGCCCAGAACTTATCCAGATACATTTGTTTTATACCACTATAATGGTTTGCCAAGAAGCAATCCTGATAATAGAGTCAAATATCACAGAGGCCAAGCTATTTTATTAGAGAGTACAGTGGACTCTATTTTAGATAGTAATCCCATGTTGACAGTACTACAAACTAAATGGCCAAGTATTGAAGTACAATGGGACATGAATCAGAATCCCAGTATCAATTAAAAATTACAAACGTAAAGTGCAGTGCATATAGAGAACTGACATACTATTAACTTTGGTCAAGCGTAAAAGGGGCTTGCGCTGACTTATTATCAGAGACTGACAAAGAAATGTAAGGAATATATTAATATTGACGCAGACATTAATCCTCGCTGGCCTTAAAAAAATCTCAGACCTTACTCCAAAGATTTTAATCTACTATTTGGAGATAAGAGATTATCAAATAGACATTTAACGTTTTATGCTGAAACTCGTTATTATTTGAATTCCATAAACGCTTGCATCTTTATAAATTTATTTGCGTTTATTCACTGCTTTAAAAGTGTTTTTGGGTGACACTACAAGTAGTGTACTGCTATATCAAATTATAACTGTAAGGTACTCTTTTGTGCAAAGTATCATTTCAAAGATTTATTATATGATTACTTATTCCAAAATAATGTTTAAAATGTACAAAATACTGTGAATAATAGATAAAAGTCAAAGATAATTTTTACTGTAAGTTTGCATGATTTCAGAATTAAATTTTTTTATATTATATGGAAAATTTTTCCATAATTAATTTATATTGAAAAATTAATATCTGTAATTGACTATTTATAAAATGATCATCCATATTTTGAAATCTTGCATTAAAATATCCTGCAGGGACTAAAAATGAAAATGTAACAGTAAAATAAATGATCGGTTACCTGAATATTATACATGTGATAAGTTAGTAATTAACTTTGGAAAGACATGATGCAATTTTAAAAAATCAATCATTCATAAAATCTATAAATATTTTATTTACAACTTATAGTACCAGTCTTTGAAAGTAAAAAAAAATATTAAACTGATTTTAATTCTGAAGTAAAAATCTGTTTTATAACACTTGTCAATGGAAATCTGTGATTTGGTGCACATGTGGAATCCCAATCATCTGTATTTAATGAGAATAACATAGCACCTTTAAAACCATTAGATTTAACCCATGATGCCTGAAATTCATAATTTCATTGTAAATTATTTTTTGTATTTATTCATTCGTAAAATGAATTCATTTAAAATAAAGTAATATACCTTGTAATTTACACTCGTAACATCGTCATATGAAATCCATTCATTATTTTTATATGCATATGGCACATGACTGTCATTGACAAAAACTCTTACAGCCCCACCTTTTAAAAACTTGCAAACATCTGTATAAGTCACAAATCCCATATTACCAGTATCACCATAACCACTAGCTGGGGCATGAACATTGTGATTAGAAGGGTTGTATAATTTATAAGAATGACCATATAATGGAATGCCTATAACAATTTTTTCTCGAGGCATTCCCTTCAGCACCCAATAATTTGCTGAGAAATTTACATTTAAAGATGTTAAATATCCTATTTCTAATGATCTTGGGTATAACGGAGAATTCAAATCAGTCACTGGATAATACCATATATAAAAATGGTAGTCATAGGACATCAAATTAACAAAGTCAATATGCCTGTTGAAAATAAAAAATTACATAATAATAACTTATTTTATTTTTTATACTTAACATATGATCATGTGAAAAAACATATTTTTCAAATGATATAAAGTAAAAATAAAACTTTAGATAAGATGTTATTTTGACACAGATTAAAATACAATTATATATATATATATATATATATATAAATTAATCCATGATTACTTATTAATGTCATTTTAATTATTCTATATTGATTACACATACATAATATACGTGTTCAACATTAGTTTTGATAATAAATATATAATTTTTTTTTAATTTTCAACAATTACTTATATTTTTAACAAATGCTATTGACTACAAACTTACTCTGCTATGGTTGGGACTTCATAACTTTGATCAATTATAGCTTGAGGAGCTGCAACAGCAGCTGAGAGAACTAACTTTTGACCACTGCGATTAAACTCTTTTCTTAATTCATATATTAATTGTGCAAAATGTATTCTTTGGCGACCAGTTACATCATTGTTTGCCCATGCTGGAAATTCCCAATCTAAATCCAGTCCATCTAATTTTAGAGTTTTTGTTACATTTAAAACTGATCTTATAAACCTGTAATATATCTTTGAATAAGTTTTATTATCAGAGATATTATAACTATTTCAAAATTAAAAATGAAATCAATTTACGTTTTTCTGTTAGCATGGTTTAGTACCATTTCTGGAAAACCAGGGCTATTATCTGCCCCTCCAACAGAGACCATAACTTTTAGTTTTGGATTGATTTTTTTCAATGCAACCATTTGTTGATATACACTCAAGTCCTTTCCTAAATCAATTGTACAATTTGCTACTGCAGCAAATCCTATGAGAATATGTGTACAAAGATAGGGATCCACATTATTTGGTGTCAATTTGATGGGATTAGTTACATCACTATTTATTGTATAGTAACATACAATATAATGCCTGTAATTATTATTAATGACAAATTTTTTAATAATTAAAGAACATTGCCTATCACAAGTGTTATTCATTGTACTTACTCGTCAATAGGTTTTATGGTGGATTCAAAAGCTGTAGTATTTGTGGAACTATTGTTCCATATCCAGTGCATCCATGATGGAACTTTGACATTATTGACTAGTTTTTCCTCAGCTATGGCAGTTTTAAAAAAATTATATGCCAAAATTCCAATGGAAGTAAATCCAAGGAAGAATATGATAATTACAACAATGATATTATGGCAAGAAAACCTAAAACAGAAAATAAAAATGAAATCGAAGATAATGCAGGTAAAAATCGAAGGTCGTCTCCTAAATACATATTCGGTTTGTTCTGAAAAAGAAGCAAGCCTTTTCCAGAACAATCCGGTCGTTTAATTAGAAGCGGTGAAAATTTGAGAATGCTTGGTGAATCACTTTTGTTTTCCAGCTAGTAGAGTATATTCGGCCTCGGGCACAAGGACTTTATGAACCATTTGAATCTGAGAGCTTCGTCTTTTTATTCTCCACTTCAATAATGTACCGTGCGTCGGTGTTGCGTGGTGGCGGCGGTGACGGCGACGACAAAATATCTATATGAAAATCACTCAATTGATACGGCTACTTATGCGCGCGATCGTCACCCAATTGACAACAAGATAATGAAGATTATGATCGATAAGATAAATTCTGTCAGTGTTGCTGCTTCATTTTGTCGCACTGTTGCACCGCTTCTATATTCGCGGCCTCACGCATCTGCTCCGTTTGTTAGTTCGCGCGTTACTGCTGCTGTGAAGATATAGCAGAGCCCACTCGCCTCATTCACTGCAGCAACGTTTAATATGCGCGAACCACAGCGAATGCACATGAAATACATCAGGTGTTGCTGCGAAGCCAAGCAAGCGCGTGCACGTAAACACACGGCGAGTGCGCAAATGGAGCTCGACTGCTCGAGTGGTCGAATGAGTCGCGCGCCGCGCGCCGCACAGTTGTCTGCCCTTGCCCCCGCCGCATATACGCATGGCTATAGTCTGGATTATGTAGGTGTATATACGTATACTTATACTCTGTGATGAGTTGATGACGCGTCTGTCAAGGGCTCGCCTATTATATTGCAGCTTCGAGACACGTGGTGCCTCCGTCGGTAATGGGTGTGTTATATACTTATTTTTAATCGTGGCACACTCATGCCTGATAGTCGCACTCACCTCCAGCGGTATAACAAGAAAAAAACTTCCGATCAATTATTACTAATCTTAAATATTAATGGATACCTGGCTATATGGTCATTCCATACATTGAATGTTTTTATTTGACTTTTCAAACAGAAATAGAAAAAAAATAACGAATTAAATGATTTCATTTTATAATCGTATAATATTCCCTTTGAGTGAGTGAGGAGCACTAATTTTTTTAAAAAGTTTGGAAAGTGCGTGTGTGTATATCATACTAAAATATATTTCGCTTATATGCTTGTGTTTTATGATTTAAACCTGTGTTAGAGATTTACTCGAAATAATACATTATTTGTAAAGTTACTCGTTGCTTAAGAGAGGAACCAAATAATTTTACATATTCCTATATCGAATTTTATATATCACTAAAATTCATGTTTTTCTTCATTTAAATAATGGCTGTAATCCGGTATTTGTAATAACGCCTACTGCGAGTGACAAAAATAATTATAGTAAACAAAAATCCCCTTTATTAAAATAATTGATGGCTATTATATTTCGCGTTTTATTTGCAATATGATTGATCAGAAGCGTAATTGTCTTGCTATAACTAATATACATGGCAACATGATGTTGTTTGTTTATATTTTTATTATAAGATTATTTCTTTCCTTTTGTTGGAATTTATAATATGCAAAGCACATATGGTGTGTGTATGTGTATATATATATATATATATATTTCCGCGCGCGTTTGATCTAGTAATTGAATAAAACCAGTGATAAAACGAGATAGATGTCAGATAGATTCCGACATTCCCGAGAAATCGAGATAAAAATTAAGTTACTTCCTTAGAAATTACCTACTAAGCATGATCATGTATCTTCGATTCAATATCGTGTGCATCGACCGTAAGGCGAGGAGCTTATATACCGCAATGAGAAATCTGCAAAGCTTGCAGTGTGCTGTACTGACATACGCTACTGCCTACTGCTTCGTGAACAAATTAACCAAGAAATAAAAATACCAAAAACAAATCTTATATAATAATAATACTATATACAAAAAAGATACTGCCGAAAAAAATTAAGGAATAGAAAATGTACAAAAACGTTGATCCTTTCTTAATAATCCATATCTAACTATTCAATCTCGTTAATATATATTTGATATCACTTCAACGTTTATTATTTAAGTATTATGTTATAATACCATTTATAAATGGCAGTTAAATTAATAAGTAGATTTAGATGTACAAAATGAAAACAATTTAATCAAATTTGAACTTTTTTATGCGCAGATTATATAGTAATAAGAAGTACCTATTATATACTTATCTATTCCCCTAGAAAGATAAAAAGATAAACGCATAATATAGTTAATAAGGATGATATTAAAAAAGGAAAATAGAGAAAAGAAAAATGTGAGGGCGGAGGGAGAATGAAATATGCTATAGAGGACAAAAATAGTCGAGAGTTCAAGAAGGGTGGGTATATAGAAGACGCGCGCATTACAGCTTTACTCCTAATCGAACGTTTAGGTGGTAAAACGACTGACCTACTTATGATTTAAAGGAGTGTACTAGGTTAAATCAGTGTTAATCGATTTCATAGCTGATAAACCATATGCGCGAGTAAACTAACACGGTGAGTACACGTGTGTAAAATATTTATTTGACGTCACAAAGCTATTATTAATGCATAATTATTTTTAAGATGTGACGTGATGGCTATATCTACATAATCTTTTTAAATTCGATACTTTTATCTTAAAAGTATAAATTTTTCGGATTGATGAAAAAGTATTAAAATATATGTTTTTATATTATATAGCCGTAAAATTTGATTTTAGGAACTCATTTTAGGTCACTAGGTCATTATCCACATTCACGCACCCCCTCCCCCAGCGTGGGCTTCTTTACCTTCTGCAACCCTGGTTTTATTCCGCCACCCTTGTCTCTGTCACTACATTTGTTATGCTTTTCTTTAATAATAAAGAAAACTATATCAAGGAGCGCGGGAGCGTTCCGAAGGCAAGTATAGAAGAAGCCTGAAATAGCTGTGCGAGATAAATAATACTTTATTTAACGATAGCTTAAATTGTAGACTATGATATCAACTTTAAAAAGCTAGTAATACCGCAGTACACGTATGCTAGTTGGCATATAGTAACATAGAATATAAGAGTTGACCTTGATTGGGCTCATATTATTTTGTATATAAGAACAACATTTTTTGAGAGAAATCTTTTGCGTGAACGGTAAATGAGTTGTAGAAATATATTTCGCATGCAGAATGGAAAATCAATACAATTGAAAACGAATTTTAGTTATATGAATATAAAAATCTGAAATATAGAAGTTTATTTAAATAATGTGCAGTATAATTTACGTACACATATAAAAACAATTGCATTCTTGGAGAGTATATTGTATAGACTCTGTATGTAAGTGGATATATATGTATATTCTAAAAAAATCTACTAACTCGGTTCCATAATAATTTTTCTTATGGAAATTTAACATGGGAAAAATGGATGAAAAATCGGGAACATGATAAATCTAATAATGGCAAGTTTTTTTACAGACCATAAGTTTATTTCGAAAGAATACTTAAAAATGACCTATACATACAAATCATAAATCATTCTATCAGAGTCGCACATAAATTTAAAAAAAAAAAAAAAAAAAATAATACTGGTAAGTACGAACTCTTTTTGCCTCTTACTAATAGAAAAAATATCAAGAAGCGCGGGAGCGCTCCGAAGGCAATACAAAATACTCTGAAAATGCATATTTTTCGATGTTTTTTTCAAAACTAATGTATTTTACATTCATCTTTCAACACATGTAACTTTTAATGGATCAAGATTTTTTCATTTGGTAAAAACAGATGTAAACTCACATTAGTTTGTTCTATTTCCATTTTTTTAGCATTTGTTGAAAATAAATTTACGATTGTTAAAAAACTGGCCACCAGTTTTACTGTATTCAAAATTGTATTTATATTTAGACTGCTTCAGTAAAATAAAAAATTCTGGTCTGGTAAGTGGGACCCAGAAAACTTTGTATTTACTTTTTGTACTCAAATTGTTTTCTGATTGGAGTAAAATGGCTTTTTATATATATATATATATATAAAAAATATAGAAAACGTATAACATATGTGAATTCAGTAAAATAATGATTTAATCATAATTCTGATGATTTAGAAAATATACGTTTTATTTTGTCGGATACACGTATATAATTAGATATACCTACGTTTTATATTTTATTAGTATTCCGAAAGGAAAAAATCAGCGCAGAACTTTTTAAAAACATGCGCTACGGCAATTACGAATACAAAATTTGATTTTATATCTCTTTTAAAAAGTATTCTGCCAAAACAGTTAAAAATTCCTTTACTCTTTCACCTATAATTTATTAAATAATATTATAGTAGTATTAGTAGCTTGAAATTTTATTACCTTTCATTTTACAAAATCTTTTCATAAAAATTTGTAATTACTTATAATTTATTCAATAAAAATAAATAAAATTTATTAAATACGTGCAGGAACGTGGGCGAAGTGGAATGAGTGTAAGAGATTATTTTGGCCCCTTTGGAAGGGGACTTACACAGCTTACAGCCAGATGTGCGTCCGATGGTATACAGGTAGAAAATTTTTGTTGGGAAATTCTTCCTTTTTGTTAGGAAATTTCCAGGTATATATACAGAAGAAATCCTCATTCTTGCGAGAATTTGGGCCCGAGCGCATCTAAACGAAGGAATAAATTGCGAGATATCTGTGCTATATAAGCTATTATACACTCACTCACCTCGTCAATTGAACTCTTATATCATTCAGCATTTTTCTACGAAAAAATACGCCCCTTAGACATACTCATCCCCTGATTACTATAACGTTTAATTTTAATAATCTCATAATAATATCATATTAGAATTATATCTAAAAAAAATTATAACTCTAAACAAACCATCAAATTTACAATAATTAATAGTTGAAAGTTAAAATAATATAAGACAAACTTCAGCATACTACCGACAAAGTTTTAAGCTAGAGAAAAAGTAAATTATTCCGTTGCAGAACATTTTTTAAGTATTATTATCTACATGCATATTCAGTATATAGTGTACGTGCCACGTGTTATATTTCCTTTCGGGCTCGAATAACATACAACAAATGAAAACAACGCTTGTAAAATTGTCTATAGGTATATTTAGTTTGTTTAAATGTCAAATGAAAAAAATAAAGGAAAGTGAATAAAGCTCATTTATCAATAGTTACCATATTAATCGTACCTACTTAATTTTGTTGTTACACTTTCATTCGTTTCAAACAAAGACCATTTCAAGTCGTAAATAGAAAAAACGTTGAGGGGATTTATATAGGTTGGATGGATACATAATAATAATTGCTATTGATATTTCATTTATTTCTGAACAAGGGGTCTATGAAACGCGTCAGTTCACGAGCCTCCGTAGCGAACGTGAGAAGGCGTAAAAAGTCGACGTAATACTCTACTCCTCTACAATACATAAAACGGCATAGTATGTAAGAAAGAGAGAAAGCATGAAACGTTATACGGTGCAGCGAGCAGAGTTAAAAGTCGAAAGCGAACAAAGAGATCCATTCATTGCTTCATTCTAACAATATAATTTAAACTTCGCAGGTGTATACATTATTACAACAGTCTCTGTGCTGCAAAAAGCTGGCGGGCCCGTTCTCAAAGGCTGCAGGATTTGACATAACGAAGAGTGTAAAAGAGCGAAACTACAGGAAGCGCAGGGCTCGCGAATCGCGATACGCAGAGCGCAGCGAGAGGCGGGAAGTGAAGAGAAAACAGAAGCAGAGCTGAGAGATAAGCCAGCTATCCGGCCACGGGGCAACCATACAGCGCAGCGAGCTGCAGACTGCTGCGATCAGGTCAGCAGCGGCGGCAGCTCCCTCTACGTCCTATCGGCAAGTCAATCTACTACAACTGCACAGTCCACTGAGGGCACTGAGTCCACACAAGTCGCGCGTGCCATTCGATACATGGTGTACGTGTGCAGGCTGCAGGCTCGCTTTCCTAGCCCTTTGCCTCTTCTCTTTCCCTTCCCGGAAGCCGAGCTGGGAGCCGTGCGAGAAGACTGGCTGCCCTCGCTCGGCCCTCACTAGTGTGTGTGCGTGTCCGCGGCGCCCCCGACTCTCCGCGACGTGCGGGTCCCGCAGCGGATCGCTGCAGCAGCTCTGCACGCCAGTGAAACCGTGCCTCAGCTGACCTCGCGGCCCCGTCGCCCACCAGGTGTGGCTAGCCCTCGCGGGAACGGCGGTGCAGCCCCGACCTAATCTCAGGCTCCCCGCGGCGCGCGCGCGCAGCGTCGTCATGATGGCAGCGGCACGCTGAGGCGAGACTCGCGAAACGGGATCAGCGAGCTCTGGCTCAGCGCTCAGTCCTGCTGCTCGGCCCTCGAGGCCGCTCCGTAATACTCGAGGAGCCGTCGGCCGCCGGAGGAGAGGAGGCTGGGGCTCGGCGCCCACGGGCGTCTCTGGCCGGCCCACGCTTCATGACGGCAGCCTATCGACCTCGCTCTCGCTCGCTCATCGTCTCCGTGGAGCAGGAGATCCACGAGCTCTCAGAGCTCGCGTCTGCGCGGGAATTCGCGCCAAAAATACCGCAGCGCGCCCCGCGTACGGCGTGCCCCCTGTGATCATTCCCAAGCCCAGTGCTGCGAGTGCGCGCAGGAGGCATGGAGACCCTGGAGAAGAGCCGCATGTGCCGGCTCTGCGGCAAGCAGTCCGGCATCTCCATTGACATCTTCGACAAGAACGAGAGCCACGTGCGGAAGATCAATGCCATCCTACCGATCCTCGTGAGTTCACTTGATTTCTGCGCAATCTATTTAATAGTCAAGACGTTTGACGTCGCATTTTTGTTATCCGCTTATTCTGCGCGCCTCTGTGAGGCATGTTTACTACTGCTATTATTCGCGGAATTGCTTATCTATTCGCGCTTATTACCAAGTCAAATGATAATTTTTTGCCAATGCTTCATACCTATTCTACTCAATATTTTTAAGATGTTACAATTTTTCTTATTTTTCCAGGTTCATGAAATGGATTTATTGCCAAAACAAATGTGCCACCGTTGCAGTTACAAACTTGAGGAATTTTACAACTTCTATGTAGAATGTGCAAAAACTGATACAGAACTGAAAAGTCAATTGTCTTGGATGAGAAAAGAAAATCTAGAAGAAAAAATAATAACTCCCATGGTGAAAATGAATCGTTTTAAAATAAAAACAGAACCTCCAGACACCAATCTTGGTCAGAATGGTGTAATTGATCATATAAGTGAAAGTTCATTGTTATTTCCTGGAAGTATTTTACAAAGCTTTGATTTGAATTCGGGGCCCATGTTGTCATGTGCCAAGTGTCAGTGTCTTAATAATCCAAGTATCAAAGTAAACAAAACATCTCCCAAACAAGTTAAGACAACTTCTCTAGTACCATCAGAAAATCAGCCACATAGCTCTAATGTTATGTCAAATACCGCCGACAAAGTTTGTGAATTTAATGAGTCTACAGACATAAATAACAGTTTAAACAATACAAACTTATGTGAGAATAATAATTTTAGAGAAACAAACTCTATAGATGTTTCAGTTGTAAACCTTGATTCTGATAAAATTAAAGATATTCATCAAACTAAAATTTCTAAAGCTGAAAAATTAAATAGAGCTTTGAGGCCTAGAAAAGGTTCTGTAGATTATATAGGTCCAAAGAGAAAAAGCATAGCTAATTTAAAAGCAAAATTTAAGAGTAAGCTGGAAATGTTTAATCCTTCATTAGTTAATCCTGTTAATATACAAATATCTCGAAGTAATATTCATCATCCTACTCCAATTATTAAATTGGAAAAACTTGATGACAGCATAAGGTCTTTAAGAGTACGCAAGAACCTCGAAGAGTTTAATAAAAGAATCAAAGAATTTCAAATGAAGAAAAAACTCAATAAAGAAGAAAAAATTTTGCAACGAGCAGAAAATTTGGGCAAGAAAATTTTACTACGAGACGAGAATTTAATTAAAAAAAGTCTACAAAAAGAAGAAAACTCAAATAGAAAAAGCTTACAAGAAGAAGAAACTTTTGGTAAGAAAAGTTTACAGAAAGATGGTAATGTAGGTCGAAAAAGTATATCTAAGGGAGAAAATTCTAGTAGAAAAAGTTTACATAAAGAAAAAAACATAAATATACATAGCATGTTATATATAGAAAAGGTAGATAAAAATAATTCAGAAAAAGAGAAAAAAGAACATGAAAAAGATCTACTAAAAGAAGGTGCTGAAAAAAGAAAAACTGGTTTAGATGATCAGGGCATAAAAATTTTGAAGGTTAAACAAGAAGAAATTAAACAAAGTGTAAATACCAGTGTAAATAAAAGTGAAAGTATGGTTACAGAGTTAAACATTAAACAGGAGGATAAAGCGATGGAAAATGATAATAATACAGATGGACAAATTATACAGATTGAAGATGATAACTTCCATCATGTAAATCTTTCTAAAGATCAAAAAGCACCAAAACCTACAGATAAGCACCATCTGTATGCTGTTGTTAAATTGGAAAAAGACTATTCATGCAATGTAGATTATCCAAGAATTAAAATTAAAAGGCATTTAGCAATAGCTAATAATTCAAAACCTCAAAGTGATACTGTAGAAGATACAGTTAAACAGCAAAACCTTACACAATCAGTAAATAAGAAGATATTTTCTAAGACTAATGGAATTAGTTCGGCAAAAAATTTAAAAAGCACAGAAAGAAGATTGAAGGGTTGCGTGAAATCAGGAAAGGTGTGCAAGAAAAAAGATAAGCAATTTAACCTTGTAAATACAAAACAAACAATCTTTAAAAAGAATTCATCAGTTCTTGTTTTACCACACTCTGATTTAAAGCATTATTGTGAAGAATGCGATACAAGTTTTAAAAACAAAGAACTATACAAACTACATCCTTGTTATCAGAAGTAAGATGATTACTTCAACATCAATGACTATAAGACTATATAATTAAATAGATATAAGTGAAAAACATTTTTTATCATTTACATGTTTTCATAGTATTGAGAATATTTCAGCTAGTACCCACCTATTTTTACTTTTAGTTCATTGACGTTAATTTAAATGATCTGGTCTATAATGCTGTATCACTTTTGTAGTTCTAAGCAAGTGGGATAGTTAAATTTAAATTAAAATGTTCTTTTTTTTTTTTTTAAGGATAAGGAAATTTTTCAATGATCAGAAATAATGCATTAGCTTTGAATATCATAATCATTTATGAGAAATGTATATTTTATAATAAATATAAAAAATATATGTTTATAAAAAATGATTTTGTAAAGAAAACTGGTGAGGGAAATTTTAATTAACACCACTAGAAAGCATTTTTTTTATAAACAAGATATATTGTTTTACATATAACTGTAATTATATTTCATTACAAAACAGACATAGACATAAGCACAGAATTACTGTGGCATTTTAAGATAAAAATTAGTTTAATTGAAAATATAGGAAAAATATGAAAAAATGTAAGTTCAAATGTCTTAAAAGTTAAAATTGTTATTAATCTAATTGAATATCCATGTTTCCAGTTTTTTTTTTTAATAAACATTAATTTTCAATATTTTCAAAATCATAATTTTGCACCCTAGATCGACGCTATTTTTTAAAATAATACAATTTGTTTTTAATTTTTATAATATCTCAGAAATGGAGATCATTCAATGTACAAATTACTAAGCTTAATTTTAAATGATGAAGAATAATGTTTTTAATAAAAACATTTTTATTTAATAATTATGTAACTTGAAGTATGAAATTGTTACATTGACAATAAGCAGTGTCACATAGTCATGGCTATTCTGACTCAGATTGTACAAAGGCATCGTCATTTGTGTGCTGTCCCTTCTTAAAAACTCCTTCGTGGGAAGCAGCTGTCAGAACACTTCTCTTTGTACTGGAGAAGTGCATTATCCTGGTTAACCCAGGGTGATTGTAGCAATCTGCTGCTTTCGGCCTCATAGCCGTCTCTATCCCTTTTCATATCAAGGTCAAGAGAAAAGAGCAACGAGATGGATGTTTACAGTTGAATATTTTTCATACATGCTACCTGCGTACATTAAATCCTTTGGTTCCATCTGGGCCTATCGGCATTCTTGTGATATTTGTTGGTAAATTATTACTACTACTACCTACTAATGGTTTTCCTTGTATCCTATTAACTTCTGTTACTGCTTTTTCTTCTGGACTCTTTTCTTCTCCTAATATTCGTTTTCTTGCCTCGGCATATTCTTGTTCTCTCTAATTAAAATATATAAGCCGTCATATTAAAAAGGAACATTTTTCTCTAATTTTTATTATAATAAAAAATGAACCTGTTTCAATGATTTAATTGGTTGCTTTGGCTTATCACCATTTAAGAGTGGCCCATCCTGTGAATTCCTATCTGGCCTCTTCAATATTTTGACTGTAGGTCTTGGTGCAAATTGCGATCGCATAGTTTCATCTCCCAATATAATTATTTGTGTACCTGAATTACGATCCTTACTAAAAATATAAAATAACAAAAATTTGAAAAATACATTACAATTACATATTTCATTCAAATGATATATGAGGGGATATTTACTTTCTGGTTTCATCTTCAACGGGATTCACCTCAAGGGCCTTGAGCTTCTTGTCAAGAGCCTGAAATGTAAAAGGTACATAATTGGATGAAAGATTAAAGTTATTTCAGGTGAGGCTTTAGAAAAAAATCTGCAGTGAAAGTTCGATATGTGATCGAGATTGTTAGGGAGAAGAGATGAAAAAAAGCACACACAGCAAAAACTATTGCTGCAAGTACTTTCTCCCTGGCAGCCTATATTTTCGTAATCAAGCAATGATGTAATTGAATGTATTTTCTCAGCTGAGCGATATAATAAAGGAGCAGAAGTCAATTCAGAATCGAAAAATTCTTAAGATAGTCGTGCCAAGTATCTCCATCTCACGCGAGCTTTAAGGTTAAGTCAAGGCAATCAGCAGAGGTCTTCATTATTATTAGGAATTTCACGGCTGGCCTAGCTTGGGCTCGCGCTGTTGCGACTTACCCCCGACTCCTCCATTTCCTCCCAGCTCTCGAAGACGTCGTCAACAGCCGACATGGTCAGCGGGCAAAAGGTCCTGCACCTAGCGTACACGGGACAGCGAGATAGGCTACGGGGTTAAAATTAACGGGAGGTGAGATTCGTCGTCGCGGTCAATGACGACGACGGCGCGATACGCGAATGGCACGAGGGAACGGCCGACGAGCGAGAAAAGAGAGAGGCCCCAAACACTGAATTGCTCTCGCTCAACGGACGGACCACGGACCTGCCAACGCATCCAACATCGATTTATGCCTACGCTCGCGCGCGTTCGGCACTTCGGGGCGCAGCTACACACCCACATGAATTCAATATATATCGCTAATCAACACTTAGGATTTTACAATTGTTTGAAAAAAAGTGATAAGTAAACATTTTTTATGGCTTTCCTTTATTTATTATTTCATTATTTTCAAACCAGATTCTTTCATTTTTGCTCCAATTAATTATTCCATACATGTTGTTTAATTTCAAAACTTTTACTTTTGGGAATAATTAGAATAATCGATACTTATCTTTTTAATAACCTGCAAATAATGTTAACGCCTTCCTTATAATTTTCAGATGATATTACAGTGTATTATACTTTTTGAATGTTTCTAGAAAATTATAAACATAATAATAAATACTATTTTTTGTTGTTTAAAGTTTTAATTTTAAATGACAAAGTTGGCAAAACCGCAAAATGATACAGAATCACAGAAAGCGCATGCGCGCGACAACTATTTACTCCGACGGTAACATCATGGCCACATCGGTAAACTTTCGTTCGAATCGAACGAGAGCTAAACTGACCGCTCCTAGCCTCCTTCCACAACCTTTTTACGTTTTTTGTTATTTGAGATGATAAGTACAAAAATAATGTACAGATGATACGGATCAAAACACTGAGGCAGCTGTTAAGTTAGAAAAGAATATTCTTACTCCAGACTGCAATATTCACCTGCCATAATGACTGATGTTGAATGGTAACTCTATTTAATATGCTTATGTTTTTAAGGCTTAAAAAAATTGTCTAAAACTATGCCAGTTCAATCTTTTTTATTGCATATGTACCTTTGATTAGGATTTATGGAAATTCACTTATGGTCTACTATTTGCAGGTTTGCTAGACCAGTTGATTATGAAGGAAGGAGGCGATTAAATTTAGAAGAAGTAAATGACCACCCTCTTAAACCTGTGACAGTAACAGTAAGTAAAAAAGTTTATTCAGGACAATTGTTTGAAGGTTTACATTTGAGAAATGACTTTTAAGGTTGTAGATGGACGAGGTGGCATCAGAAGAGGTACTCTACGAAGTACAACAAGCACAAGTTCTTCAACAAGAACACCAACTCCCACACAGACGACGGTTCCTGTTAATATTAGTTCTATGGGAGATCCACTGTCTAGTCATTCATCTCTTGATGGCTCAGATCCATTAACACAGTTTGTTAAAGAAGAAATGGACCCTCTTTCAAAAATGGCATCTGATGAAGTAAGCTAATAATTTTGAGAAACATCTTTTATCTTGTGATACCATTTATACAAATTGCTAAAATATTTTAGTGGGATTATTCAGCTAATGTTACAGCAGTTGGTAGAAAAATGAAAGATAAAGTCGATGAATTAGTTGAGCCTTGGACATCAAGAAGAGCTATTATATTGAATAAATATACAACTTTAGAAAAATTATCTATCGTTACGAGTTTTCTACCAGGTGGAGAAAAGGGTATGTAAATAAATACATGAAATTGATTTATATATATACATAAATACAATATTTTTTTTTATAGTAATTATGAAAGTTCAGCCCAGTGGATCTTTAGTTGATAAAGTCAAAACAAGACTAGAGCAATTGGATGATTTTGAGGATGGTTCAGTAAGACAAATGCATGGTTTAACTCAACAAGAATATATGTCGCGAATCGAACAATTAAATAATGAACTTGTTCATGCTTGGCACTCAGATCATCGAGTTAAAGCATTAAAAATTGCTATTCAAGTTAGTTTAAATTGTTTTACACTTTGAAACTTTTTTCACATTTTTCTAACTTGAATAAAATACTGAATGAACTATACTTCTTTTTTAGTGTGCAAAACTCTTGGTAGACACAGCAGTAATATCATTTTATCCCAGCAAATTTGTCTTGGTAACAGACATTTTGGATATTTTTGGAAAATTAGTTTATGAAAGATTAAAATCAAAGGCAGAATATATCAAGTATGTTTCCTTTAAAGTTGAATCATTTATTTAAAATTTATTGTTTACTTACAATCATTTTTTTATTCTTTTATTTTATGTTATTGTAGACCAGGAAGCAAAACTTCAACAAGTTTGCCAGATAATTTTACACCTGATATGGTTCCAGAAAATGCAAAAGAAACTTGTCAAAATTGGTTTTTTAAAATCGCATCAATTAGAGAACTTGTACCAAGACTTTATGTGGAAATGGCAATAATTAGATCATATAGCTTTTTAATAACTAGGTAATCACAAATATCTTGACAATAATTTAAAATATATTTTTTGAGAATTCGAGTTAGAAGTTAGACTTTTCCTGCGTACGAAACGTGCGAAAAATGCTTCTTACATTAGTGCGTAAATAGGATATTTCTGGCACGTTACCTAAGCGTGAAAAGTGAAATTTCTAGCCACTCTTTCAAAAAAATTGTTTGTGCATCTCATGCATGGCAGGTGATTTTTGACTCGTGTTTCTTGCGTGACAAATTTTTTGTCTCGACGAGACTATGAAATCGTATGACAAACAGTAGACTCGTTGGATGATATACTATTAATATTACTATTATTGTTATTATTTCTCACTAATTTATAATACAAATATTTCTATTCATTTTGTTTAGTGAATTTAATACAGTGTTGATGCGCATTACTAGAATGATTAGAGGAATAGGTGACCCTCTAGTAGCTGTATATGCCAGATGTTACTTGTGTCGCGTGGGTTTCTCTCTCAAAATAGCTGATCATGAATTTGTAAAAGAAAATTTTTACGATTTCCTGTATACATACAGACAACTTTTTTCAATATCTGTGAAAAGTGAAATATCAAGACAAAATATTTGTCTGCATTCCTATTTAAATCTATATATACCAGCTTTAGATTGGATTTTACAAGTCTTGGCTGCCACAGCATCTGAAACTCTTTTGACAGAGGTCCTAAATCGTTGTAAACAACTACCTAACAGGTATAACATATATTACATTCTTTGTAATCCTTGAAAATTGTTATTTAAAATATTTTAATCCCTTTTTAGTGCATTATTATTGAATACAATTTTAACTTCTTTTAAGCCAATGTATATAGTATCTCGTGCAACGGAATTTGTGAATTTAATAGAAAACTGTCAAGATAATGGTAACTGTAATTTTATGTTTATAGTAAAACATAACAGTGAGTAATTAATTAAAATTATTACTTTAATACTTTCATAGGATATCCACAATATCATTTGTATAAAAGTTTGGGTGAATGTTTAATACGTGAATCACCACCAAAAGAAGATTGGCAACCTATTTTAAATGTTGTCTGGAACTACATGAAAAGTCAAAAAGATTCAACAAGGTTCATGCATGTAATGGAAGTATGGATTCAATTTACTGTTATTCACTTTTCTGTAAGTAAGCATTTTCTCAAAAAATTAAAATTTTATGTGTTTAATGGTCTAAAAGAAAACTCTTACACAGGCTACAGAAGTGAATTTATTTTTGGGGGAAATAATAAATCACTTAGGACCTAGTAGAACATTTGAATACTTTTATCCACAATTGCAAAATATTGCTGAAAAAGTTGTTGCTTCTACTCAAGATTTTGACTCTCTTCTAACAATGGTAAATATCTATTATATCTGTAAAGATCATTTCAACAATTTTTCACTATTTGTAGGATAATTTTCTGCCATTGATAGATCTTTTTCAAAAAGAAACTATAAAAGTAGAGGTATGCAAAACAGTTGTTGAAGGTCTCAGTAAACAAAATAATCCAATTGTAGATCCAATAATGATAAATGCTCTTATGTTTATTATGAGGGTAATGCACGACTCAGTCAGGTACATATTTTTTAATAACACCAATTATGATACATTTCTGTATGTACATTGATATACTCTCGAATATTATTGACGTACATTACAGTGCACTTACAGTAGAAGATGAGAAAAGACAGATTGGTCAATTGATATGTGGTCTTATCCAAAAAGTAGATTATGGTCGAGATTTTGAAAAACAATTAAATTTTTACGTTGAAGCCCGTGCCGCCTTTCATAATCTTGATGTTGTGCATATGCAGCTTGTACAGGTATAATAATAGAAAAATTTTTAATTGTAATTTTTATAAGTAATCTTGATCTTATTGGTCTTTTAGTGTGTAAATAAATTGTCGATAGACACTAGAAAAATCGTTCGTGGACATCATACTCGTAGAACTTCGGCTTTTGTGCGAGCTTGTGCTGCATTTTGTTTCATTACCATTCCTTCTCTTACATTAGTTCACACAAGACTTCAACTTTATTTATTGTCAGGTCAAGTAGCTCTATTAAATCAATGCTATGGCCAAGGTAGATTTTTACAATATTTTATAAATTAATTTATGTTCCATTTATTAACTACTTATTTAAACGACATTTTTAATAGCTGATGCGTGTTTCAAGGCAGCCTTAAGTTTAGTTCCAGAAATGCCAAAAACTTTAGATATTGATGGACGAAATAAGAGTTCAGAGCCATATTTACTTTCTTATCTTTCAAATTTTCTATCTACTCTGCTTGTAGTTCCGGTAAAAATTTTATACATAAAATTATAATTTGTTAAACTATGATACTGCCAGTAATGAATACACAAAAAAATGTTCTACTCATTTCTTTTATGAACCACAGGATAGTCCAGAACATGGTGTACTGTATTTAATGAGAGGCCTTTTAAACGCTGTTCAGCGTTGTTTTGATGACAATACTATGACCAAATCACATTTGTATCTAAAAGTACTTGATCTTTTGTCTACAATTACTCAAGAGACTTATCCTTATCATATTGACAAGGTATCTTTTGTTTTTGATTAAACATATTGAATTTATTGATGCATTGCAATTAAATAAGTTATTAATAACAAACAAAATGTACATATAGGTTGACTCAAATGATAAACTGTATGGTTCTGACCAAAAATTCATTAGTGAAGTCAATAAAATATGTTCAAAAGTTTTAGAAAAATTATTGGGTCACTTGAAGCACCTTGGAACAACTGACCAACTTGATAAACAGTCTTCGCTTGCGCTTGAGTTGTTTATACACATGGTCATAAGAGCAGATTTAACAAGACCGTCCTTATCGCATATTGCCGTAAATTTATGGAATTTATCTCAAAAGCATAGTGTGGTTGATCCTAAATTGAGAGTAAGTTGTTTACTACATGCACATAGTATATTCTTACGATTTCAATAAATCCCTGAAAATATTTTCATAAAAATCATATTTTTCGCAGTTAAAAATATTGGAATACATGACGTGTAAGAGCCAATTACCCCAGTTTGAACATTACAACGACATACTCAGCAAAATATCTAAATAAAAAAAGAAATTAAGTCTGATAAGTGTATAATACGAATTTGTAAAGTGAAGGCTTCCTTAAAGGACCAGTATTACATAAGTACACTGATAATAAAATATTTAAATTGTTTATGCGTCGTAAAAAAGCGAAAATATTTGTTTGCTGTGAACAGTTTTTATACGTATTAAAAATCGACAATGCTAAGACAGACAAATTGTAAATTATATCTTTATAGAAATACAGACTGGTAATCCAGTAAAAATATAAAAACGTTGTTATTCTTATATTTTAAACCAAAGTTGTATAATAACCTAATGTACAAATTTATCATATAACACTGCACACAAAAATTGTCATACAGAATATTTCAGATTTCAAAATATACATCATAACAATTAATAAAAAATAAAATTATTCTAAAACTTAGTTTATAGAATACTTTTCACCTAAATATATATATAGAAACTTGTGTAATATAAATTTGCCTATTGGATTTTTCAATATACTGCTGTACAAAAATAAAATACTGCAAAATTTTAGCATCGACCGTTATGCTATTGTCACAATTGCTTTATGTGCTTTTAAAATGGAAGACTCTTGATTTTTATATGAACAAACTTGGTACATCCGCATTTAGCTTAGCCTTTTAAGACAGAGCGCAAATTATCCAGGAAAATATTGGCGTGGTGTTCTGTAAACGTAAGAGCTGGTCTAAGTCGGACCGCTTTCTCTCCGCAACCACCCGCTTGAATACCTAAAAAGTGAATGAAAGCAATTATAAAAACGTCGTCAAGTGAATTCAACAAGCACTATAGTTCGATTTTAACAAGCGTAAATATTGTTATTTTTAAAATTAATGATATCGTTGTGTATTTCAACAATTCATACCTCGTTTGAGTAATTTTTTAATTGTAGAATCTCTATGTTCACCGGTCGCACAATCGAAAGCAATGAAAGTTCCTCGGCCGCGCGATGAATTTATCGAACTTGAAAATTCATTTTCTAGTTTCTTCAATTGATCCATTGTATAGTTTCCAACACGTGTTACTGTATTTAAAAGATTCTCTTTTAGGATTACATCTACAATTGCTTCAAGAAGTATTAGTTTGCTAGGATCACCCATCCACGTGTTGAAAACCCGATATGACTGTTTTGGTCTAAAAATAAGGTGACAAATAAGTCATTTTATTTAATGCTAGGAAATTAATAAAATACTTACTTCATTTCTTCAAGATGATAATAGCCTCCTAATTGCATTTTTTTACTAAATGTTACAACCTGGGGAGGAGATGGGAGGTTGAAGTGTTCGTGACACCACATTTTACCCGTTGGTCCACCGCCCGTTTGCACCTCGTCGATCAATAAAGCAGCTCCATTCTAAGAATTTATATAATAAATAATTAACTAAAGAAAATATAATTTATGTAGGAATGTATTGAACATTACCTTCTTTGTTATCTGTTGAAGTTTCTGGAAAAAATAAGGAGACCCGTGATTATCTCCACCTTCAGCTTGAATTGGTTCAATGATAACTCCAGCAACCGGGATCTTTTTCTCTTTTGCATACTCTTGGAATAATTCTTCGATCTACAATTAAATCGAATTATACAGTTGAAACTCTTATATTATTTTTATAATAATATTGAGCTATCTAATAGTTATATCACATTATTCGTTCCAATGTTGATGTAAAACATATTTCCGAACTGATACTACAGAGTAAAGAAGCCTTTTTAAATATTACTTTTTTATCTATAACAGATAGCTTTAATTACTTATACATATATGGTTTTTTCGAACCAGATTTTTTATGATGACAGTGTTTTTACACGATTTAGATGGATTTTTCTGTTTAATAATGTTATGAGATATATAAGCAGTTTGAAAAAAATTTAGATATCTATCCAATTTTACTTCACAATTAGAAGAGCAGTAGAAAGGAAATTATTATAGAAATTTTTAATTAATTAAGGGTGTATGGAATGTAAAGTCCCAGCTAAAACTGCAATAAATAGTTAGCTAAAGCAAATGATCGATTTTTAGGTATCTATCTTATAGGTAGATACTTATAGGTAAATGCAATTGGAATAAGTATATTATAGGTTTTGAAAATCAGAAATTAAAGCAAAATTGTCGAATTAACATATCACTTTTTAAAATCGTAAAAAGGTAATGAAGATTTTAAAAAGTGATATGCTAATTTAACAATTTCACTTTAATTTTTTATTGAAAAACTAACTTTTGACAGGGACCGTATAAAGGCGCATAATCAGTTTTTACGTGAGAGGAATTGAAAAAAAATTTCCATTAAAAAGTATTTCCCATTATTTATATTATAAATCCCTATATAAATTTTTTAAATGATAAATTACAAAAGAAATTTTAGTCCCTTTTAGTCCCTTTTAGTTAAGTATGATAACACGAAAGTTTTCACTGGGGGACATATATGCATAATTGTATTTTGTAATACCTCTCTGATGGTTCTTTAGTGTTTCACTTGAGTTTGCACAATAATCTGATAAATATATTTACCCGCGCAAGGCACTGGTCATCCTCTTGTTTATTTTCGCTCCCGTTACTTTCAAGTGGGTACTTGTAACGGGGGAACGGCGCGATCGGCCAGTCAAATGCCGGTACGTCGATTTTGTGAATGTATTTGCTGTGGGTAGTCGATAGCGAGCCAAGTGTGCGGCCGTGGAAAGCTCCTGTAACATCATTTAATCCTGTTATAAAATTGTTAGAATATAAGGTACATTTATGTCGGCGCATGAGAGAGAATGTATGCGCAGCGCCATCACGCGGTTAAGAGCA
>JAYJLV010000056.1:5174184-5189001 GCA_036873485.1 Torymus texanus
ACTCACAACATAAAAAAGGCCCTTTCCTGCCTTCGTTAAAAAAAATACGGTGTGTAACACGGGAAGAAAAGCTATTTTAGACTCGGGCGAGGTGTTTTCACCTCACCCTCGCTAGAATTTCGCTCATTAATGTACTATATATATATGCGTCCTAGGACATTCCTTACTTTCCTGCCTATAGGTGCATAATAAAAAAAAAAGAATAAAAAAATCTCTTTGTCAGAATCTCAACGTATGTGTGTATGTTTATATTCCAATGCTGGAAATTCAACAATCTCGGCGAAACAATCGTTAGAACTTAAAACTTTGACTGTTTATTTCAAATGTTAAAATGTAACAGATAAATTTGCTTTTGGATTGTAATAAGTTTCTGTGGCTTCCCAGAATAACCGAATAAGTCCCTTTTTTTTTTTTTTTTTTGAAAATCGAGATGACCCCAGATTTTGTATCTTTAAATAGGCCTTATTCATTTATAGCACTTTCAGTAGAAGCAAAAATATTACCGTAAAGCTACAATTCACCCGAAACGTAACCAGATAAGTCCATTTTTCAAATTTTCTTCCCAGAATAACCGGATAAGTCACACCAGAAAAGCATGACTTCACTTCAAAGAATATCACGACCAAGTGTAAATCTCTTGACAAAGTTTTTATACTTGTAAATTTTTACTCGCGACCAATTAGCGATTGGTTTTATCTACTATCGTTATTAATTTTCTTATTTATATGTTTAATATTGTCTATTAAAATGTTTATGCAATAATTTTCTCTTAATTATATAATATTATACGTAATATAATAAGAAATCTATCACTTATCAGGTGACCGAAAAAACTTATTTAGTAATACTTAATGATAATGTGAAAACGGAAGCATATTACACGCTCCGATTAGCGGAGCAATTTCAAGCGTTATTCTAATTTCTAATGGTCAGTTATATTATACACACACACACACACACACACACACACACACACACTCTGATTTGTAAATGTATAGTATGAGTAACGGTTAATCTGTTTGTACGATTCAAGATTTTGAATTGCTCGTGTTTATTCATTGTTGTGATTTAACGTAATATATTTCAAAAGATCGAGCTTAGATACCAGTGATGAAAACCTCAATATTAAGTGTACGAAGAAACTAAAAGTGTAACTGAAAACAGGAAATGGTTAAGCGCCAAGAAAGATAAACATCCGTAGATGTATACAAACTAATATGCGATTATTTCCCGTTTTGTCAGCTCCAATAAATTTGCAAGTGAAAATAAACGGAACCCGCGGCACCGCCTACGTGATTTTTCTACCCGTTCTTTATTTTTAATCCTCTGTTTATGCGCGTGCTTTTTGCTTTTTTTCTGGTCATATACCGCTTCAAGCGGAATCTCCCTTTTCAACGCGCCGCAGAGTCATCCGGTATTTCCGATTCGGCGGAAGAAATAACAAGAGAGAAAGGGAGAGGAGGATCGACGGCTGGCAGCTGTCGCTCCGAGAAAGAACGTGCGTGCGTATGGGCGACCGCAGCCGGCAGCACTTGGACAGCAACTACCGAAGAGCGGAAGAGAAGAGAAGAGAGAGAGAGGGGCGGAAACATATTCAGGGAATAGAGAACACATGTATAGCTATATTTATGGGTATATCTAACTATGGGCGGTGGATGTGCTGACAGTGTCGACACGTCATTGCGCCATCGGCGGCTCTACCGCTACACGCATATAGCTATAGTTTGGGAGTGTGTACGCGACAGTGCGACACGGTTCCGCGACTGCACACAGGCGGTCCATTCATGTTTTCTGTGTAGCGGCAACGGAAAGTCAGTACAGTAGTCAGTGCCGTTCGGTTGCATGGCTCGGTTCCTACTGCAACCACTATTATATAGTGAGTCCGTCCGTGATCCCCTTGCGTCCGTTGCAGTAGCAGTAGCAGCAGCGGCCCCGCTGTTTTTGCGATTCCCTCTCTCTTGCGCGAGCACTGCACCGCACATACGTATATGTGGTATAGGTACATGTATATACCTATACACGACGCACGCAGCCCCCGTGACTCGGTCTCTCTGACTTTTACGCACATTGCCCGAGTTCAGTTCACTCCCACTCGCGCTCTCTCTCTCGGTCTCTCTCCCTCTGGCAGCTAACTCACAGAACGGGACGAGGTGAGCCAGCGGCCACTACAGTGCTCGCTTGCCTATCGCTGTGTGATGAGATATTGTCGGCGGTGCTGGACTCGAAACTCCAAGTGAGCGAGACGGACAGAAAAGCGAACTATTTACACCTGCGTGTGTGCGTATATGTACGTGTGCAAGACGGTCCGACGCCGACACCGATTCGAGATCGAGATAGATAGGTAAATAGAGAGGCATTACCACGATTCCCCTCGGATATGGCTTCCTTATCTCTGCCTCGAGTGCTCCAACAAAGAAAAACGAGTCTGGATTTGGAGCGAGAACACTTCGAGAAGTTCCAGGTAACGTACAGTCGACGTACGCCCAACTGCACGGGCTTATGTGTGTTTGTGTGGGTGCGCTTTCTGTCTATTTAGTCGTGTTTCCGAGGCAGTACTCACTTTCAACGTTGCTTGTTCTTGCCCCTCCCCCCATTTTAACCGTTTTCTTCCTCTTTTCATTACTTATTTGTACACACCTTGCATAAGTTTATATACGCCCCCCCCTCTCGTCTTTTCTCTCTTTCTACCTCTATATTTATCTTCTTCTATTTTGTCTAGTTTGTTAAAGAACATGAAAAACGGCATTACAATGCTTGAGTCAATTCTTTATATCTGATATTATCTTTGTGAGATTGGTCACTTTTGCATGTTGCTTTCTAGATTACATGCCAGTAAAAAACCTTGAAAATCATCATTCCAACATATGCAGTTGTTGCTCATTGTGCTAAATTTAATACTGAAGGATATCATTAATTCTTTATTAGTTTTGTTAGTTTTGTATACTTTTCCTTTTATGTAGATTAAATCATTTTAATGTGTATCAACTTAGTCAATATTCTTTATTTAAAAACTAATAATATATATTTATTTAGGATTGATTTTAAAAAAATAGAAATTTTAAACTTATTTAACTATAAATAAATTTCTACAATATTAATTTAATTGTCATTATCTCATTCAATAGAGTAAACTTTCAATTTTTCTTTTCTTTTTTTAATAAATAGCTTTACAGATAATGCATGTCACCAAAATAACCCTTGATGCAGCATCGTAAAGTATTGGGTGAGGAATAGACAAGTGAATGACAAGATATTGTTATGTACTGTAATCTACCAATTGTCACTTGTACTGCTGTTCTTATTTTATCATAACTTTTGTTGACGTATTGCACCACTAACATGCCTGTTTTACCATTTAATGAGAAGCAAATTCATCAACTGGTGAGTTTGATAAAACAAGTTTTATAGTTTAGCATGCATACAATTGTTTCAAGTAACAATAAATATATTTCATTTTTATTTTAAATTGTAAATACTATTCTTTTTCAGAGTACCAGTATTGCAAAAGCTGTAAATCCATCTGAAACGAGAGTTAAAGAAAAACATGTCCGCAGTATCCTTTATTAATATAATGATAAATATACTATAAATTATTAAATGATAAAACTTTCTAAATCATTTTAATTTTATTTATAAATCTACAAATAAATTAACTAATATTAAACTAGATTCTTTCTTTAAAATTTTTCCAGCATTGTATGAATATAAATAATTTTATTATTTGCATATAGACATGTACAATCAATATGATTAAGATAATTTCATAATTTAATTAAATCTAAAAAGTTACAAAATCATTATGAGTATAAAAGTTCATGCCTAAAGACAATGCATATCTATTCCTTATCAATTACTTGAGAAAAGATTTAAATAATTTTTTTTTTTTTATTTACATATCAAAAGATTTTTTTTATTTATATTATATGAATTTTCTACTTTATTAATTTAGATTTATAGGATTGTAATAATTTTATGATATTCAGTAATACACTACTGATTGATTTCCTTGACTGAATGACAGTTGCAATCATTGGTACGTACCAAGAGAAAGGTGGAACTATCTTTTGGAATTACGTTTTACGTCAACCATTACAAGAAAATCGAATTGTAGCATGGAAATTTTGTCATGTTTTACACAAGATATTACGCGAGGGCCATCCTCGTGTTGTTCATGATTCCCAGCGATACCGTGGGAAATTAGAAGATATTGGAAAATTATGGCAACATTTGAGAGATGAATATGGACGTTTAATACATTTGTACATTCGTTTATTAATAACGAAATTGGATTTTCATAAACGTAATCCTCGAATGCCAGGAAATCTGCAAGTCACTGCAGAAGAGCTTGAAGCTATTGGAGAAAATGATATAAATGTTTAGTATGTATTAATATTATAAATTCATAACATATAATATTTATTACATGAATATCTATATATATATTGTAGCTTTCAAATGACTGTTGAAATGTTTGACTACATGGATGATATTCTTAATTTACAACAAGCTGGTATGTAATCACACAACTTGAATACTGGTCAACAAAAGATATTCCTTTAAAATAAAATATATGAAAATTATAAATTTTTAGTATTTGGGTCTCTTGATTTGTCACGCTCTAACTCAATGACTCCATGTGGACAGTGCCGTCTTGCTCCACTAATTCCATGCGTTCAAGATGCATCTCAACTCTATGACTATTGTGTAAAAATGCTTTTCAAATTACACAATGCTCTTCCTGCTGACACTTTAGGAGGTCATAGAGAACGTTTTCTTAAACAATTTAGAGATTTAAAAAGTTTTTATAATACTGTTATGCATATGCATTACTTTAAGCATTTGATCACAATACCTACATTACCAGAGGTAAAAGAAAATCTGATATTTTATATCAATAGTTTTTTAATATTTGTTATTTATAACTTAATTATTTTATTGATAAAGAATCCACCTAACTTCTTAATACAATCTGAATTGGGAACATACGTAACTCCTGTAGTAGTATTACCAGCTGAAGAACCTATTGATACGGAGGGAGCTTTAATAGACACATCAGACACTAGCTCATTACCAGGTGATCAATTAGATTCTTCACACAATGGTTCAATATCTCCTGATGCTATAGCAGAAAGGTTATCTGTCTAAAATATAAATATATTATATCCATTATTATTAATAATTTATTTAATATACTGTATATTTTACAGAGATAGTCTTATAGAACATTTTCATCAAGAACGTATAAGACAACGACAAGAAATGCAGCATTTGTTTACTGAATATCAAAATGTTGTTGGAGATATGAGAAACCGAATTCTTGAACTTGAATCAATACTGTCAGCTAAGGTATTTATTCTCATATTTTTATATTTATGATATAGAAGGGTAACTAATAATAATAATAATTGCTTTATTAAACATTCGTTTATAATTATTATTATTATTATTATTATAGAAGGGTAACTTAGAATTAAAATAATAATTACCATCATTCAAAAGCACTGAACAAACAACATTTTAATGAACTTATATTGTATTTTAATGTACTTTTTTAAATTAGACAGTGTAACTACTGTTTTTGTAAAAACTAAATTTATTGTAGGGGAATGAAATATTTCAAGAAAAACAAACTACTCAAGAATTATCAAAACAAAAGGAAGAGATATTGACACAATATAAAACAGCTGAAGGTGATTAAATTAGTAATTTATTTTCATTAAAAATTTAATATTAAAAACTAATTAAAAAGTTTATTCATTCTAGAAAAAAGCAAAACATTGGAAGAAAAATTCCAAAAACTTAAAGATGTTTATGCAAAATTAAGAGAAGAACATATTACCTTGATTAGAAAAGTAAATAATTAATTTACATCAATATTATTAGAAAATCAATTTTTTCTGATTTATAATTATACTTTTAGAAAGCTGAAGTTGATAAACAATTAGGAAGTATGAAATTGAAATTAGATCAATCTGAAAGACGAACCCAAGAAGCTGAACAAAGACTTCAAGAACAAGTACAAGGTCAAGCAACAGTTGAGCAAGAAGCACAACGTGTTGTACAAGCTCGCGCTGATTTAGATGAAGTCCGAAAAGAATTTGATACAGCAAAAGCTGAAAATTTGGTACTTATTTATTTGTCAAAATAACAATATAATAATAAGTAAATTTATAATTTAATTTAAAAAAAATACTTTTAGAGTCTTCTTGCAAAAATTGATTTTATTACTTCCGAAAAAGCTGCTATAGAAGGAGAGCTTCATGATCTAACATCTCAAAAAGAAGAACTAGAAATGAAAATTTCAAATTTACAGAATGAAAGTGAACGTTCTCTGGCACAAACCAAAGCTGATTCTGATACAGCCTTGTATGATTTACTTTGTAAGTAAATATTATTAAATATAACAAAAAAATTCTTTTTCCACATATACTATTAAATAAAAAATATTACAGTGGTGTGCTTGACAGAAGCAGAAGTAATTTTACAAAATGCTATGAACGTAGTTGACAACCCAGCTGTTTCAGCAGTTACTTGTACTCCTGACTATCTTAGTAGTCTAGTTAAACCTACAGACAATGCTCTTAATGAGCTAAACACAGCTTATAATAATTTCTTAACGGATGCATCCCAGAAAGGACAATTGATGAGAAAAACTATTCAGGCTGCCTATACCCTTGCTATATACCTGATGCAAGCTAAATTTACTTCTAATACTTCTAAAGATATCATTGTTGGAGACAGTGAGTAATAATTTATAAATCCTTTTTTTCAATTATTATTTTAAATACTATTATGACATAGATAATATAAACAAAAAAAGAAAAAATATGTAGCATTCTATAACACTTATAATTTTCAGTATTTTTATAGTAATAAACGTGTCCTCTAAGTACTCTTATAAAGATAAAGTAGAGTAATTTGCTACAGATTTTTTTGTGTCATTTTTATTATAATATTATGTAAAAGTAGATTAAACCAATATAATTTGTAACACCCTGAATTATAATTGTTATTTATAGGATTAACAGTTGAATGTAAACAACTAGGATCTCAAGGTTTAATCATGATGACATACATTAAAGTAAAATCTGATTCAGCTACAATGCAAGTAGAAGTTGTAAGGAAACAACTAGAAAAAATTTCTGAACTTGCAGATTCACTTTCAGAAGCATTAGGAAATGCGGAAGTTATTGGTGATTTAGTAGAAAATGAATTGATGACTATGGATAAAGCTATTGAAGAAGCTGCTGCCAGAATTCAGGTTTAAAAATATTTTCAATTTAAATTCGATCATTATTAAACTCAAAAATAAACTTACGTAAATTTTGTGTATGAAATTATAACAATGTGGCATTAACATAAAAATTGATAAGGCGAAAAATTTATTGTATTTTCACTGCTACATGAAGTTACTTCAATGTTCAAGTTTAAATATCTATATTTTATGCATTATTTCAATGCGAATTAATCTTTATCTTTTACTGATATTCAATAGTTTATATAAATTATTTGAATGGGAGAGTACAAAATATTAAGCCTGAAAATATTTAGTTCATGCGGATTTTTGATATTTTATCCACGTACAATTAAGGCTTCCGTGCTGAAGTTTCGTAAGCATTATTCGTTAGGCCTCGAGCAGCAGCAGCTGTCATGAAAATACGCCATTTTAGATTTAAACGTACACGGGTGAAATACTGAAATGAAACCCACAACAACATGAAAAGATATCATGAAAATAATCTTAAATCGAAACTGCAATCAGTGCAGTATTTTAAGATAACAATTGTCTTTACTTGAATTGACTTCTTCTATTTTGAGTACGATAACATTTTGTCTTAAATAATTTTCTGTATTAAATCAGTAATGCACATTCTATGCCCTTTATATCTTATTTACATTATACAGATAAATTTCATAGCCCAATTATAATTTTTTTTTAAATAATAATACTTTATTACATAATTACTAAAATGTTTATAGGAAATGTTAGATAAATCTCGTGCTGCCGATTCCGGAGTAAAATTAGAAGTTAACGGTAAAATTCTTGACTCCTGCACCGAACTAATGATGTCTATTAGAAACTTGGTGAAAAAATCTAGATTATTACAAATGGAAATCGTCGCCCAAGGTAAAGGAACGGCTTCAGCTACTGAATTTTATAAACGTAATCATCAGTGGTCTGAGGGACTAATTTCAGCAGCCAAAGCTATTGCAATGGGAGCTAATTTTTTGCTGTAAGTATGTTCGTAAAATCATTACTGTAATACGTAACTAAATTGATTCTTGATTTTTTTTTTTCTTAATAAATAAATAAACAAATTAAAAATCTTATTTTACAAAAAATATTCTCAAGATGAATGAAACGATAATTTCATATATATTTCTGTTTATATAGGGAAGCAGCAGATAAGGTAGTTTCTGGAAATGGTAAATTTGAACAGTTAGTAGTAGCGTCACAAGGCATAGCAGCGACTACTGCTCAGTTAGTGGTCGCCAGTAGAGTTAAAGCTGATCGACATAGTAAAAATTTATCCGCACTTTCGGAAGCTTCCCGTTTAGTTACACAAGCCACTGGAGGCGTGGTTGCCACAGCTAAAAGTTGTAGTCAACTTGTTGAAGACAGCGGTAATTTTTTTAAATCATACATAGAGAGAATATTCATTTATTTAATTTTTGCTGGCACAAATCGAAATAATTCAATATGCCGTACATGGGGTGCACTCCACTCCAGCATAAAAATGCTATTTCACTGACAATATAATGCTTCAAGAAAAATTGAAGTTTTTATCCAAATCTTCTGAAATAAGCAAGCATATGATTTGTTTGTAATATTTTTATGTTGAATTGTTGGGGTCGATTTCTATGTACAGTAAATATGAATTTAATTGAATAATGGTTATCACTAATTCAAATAGAAATAATATTTTTGTATATTGAAAACTACGGAACAAAAATAGTAAATTCAATAATATATTCAGTAATCATGAATATTTATGTATTCAATAATGTAAATTGTTTCTGTCAAGAGTTAACTTAAATAGAAACCTAATTTTTCTGTTATAGAAGACATGGATATTTCTGGGCTCAGTTTACATCAAGCAAAAAAATTAGAAATGGAAGCCCAAGTGCGTGTTTTGGAACTTGAACAAGCGTTGCAGACTGAACGATTAAAGTTAGCAGCTTTGCGCCGCTATCACTATCAAATGGCTGGTGAAAATGAAGGTTAAAATGTAAGGTAAAATACATTCTTTACGATAAACACACATCACATGCATACAAAAGGAAGTTATTACATGTAAATATTAGAAAATACATTTTTTTTTAAATTTGTAAAAAATTTTTATTTTAAGCAATGGATTTATATGAAAACAATTAATCTAATTGTTTCTAAAAATCAAAAATTTTTAATTTTTATCGTGTTTTAATTTGTTTTTAAAAATGGCATGATAGTTTTTCAATAACGTTATTTTAAAAATTCAACGAAACCTACTTCAGCACCAGTATACTTTTATAAAAATGTGTAGAACTTTTATTAAATGAGGAATGTGCAGATTTTTCAACAATCAAATGGTTGATTTGACAAATAAAATATTAAGGCATTTTAATACTTGAATTTGAAATTTTTTTTTAATTTATCAAGAATTTATAGTTCCTATTGACTCTACAAAGATCAATTTTCAGATGGATACAAATTTTGAAAAAAAAATTAGGGATAATTTATGATCATTTTTCAATTCTTTTATGCAATAAAAAAATTTTTCAATTGTTTTAAGTCATTTTAACTTCTGGGTAGCAAAAAATGATGTAGGTCATTATTCCGATATCCGAAATGAGTACGCGTTGATTGGATAAACATATTTATTTTGTCCAATTTTATGATTATCATATTAATAATCAACAATATCGCAGATAGTTAAGGTAGTAAAACCGTCAGTACAAATGGTTAAATTAAGAAATTTTTCTGATTTACAATAGATAAAATCTATGAATTGGTTGAAAATCACATTTACTGAGAATTGTTTGTAGGTACGCAAAATTTTAGTTTAAGCTGCCAACTTAAAAATCGAAACAAAATTTGTAAAGATAGACTATAGATATATTTGATATTTTAGTACATTATTCTTGTATTTTGTGATAAAAAAATACCACTTTATACATGAAAAATAGCAAATAATTGAAAAAACGAGAAAATTACTAAATCTTTTAAAAATAACCAAAATATTCGAGACGCCCTGTGAAGCCATGAAACGTAAAATGTTTATGAATGATCTAAATGTCGTTTTTATTTATTAATCAAAAAAATGTCGGTAACGTTTTTATATACATGAAAAATTTTGGATTTCTATAAACATATCAATAATGTATGAATACTTTATGCTGAAGCAAAAACGTGTCATGTCATTTTTTTTAATCAAAGAAAACTAACCATCACTTCTTTTAATGTACTTTTTGGTACAGTAAAAACCATAATTTAAACATTTACCTACTACACAGAAAATTAATTAAAGAAACCCCATATTTTTTAAATAAGCATACTTATGTATTGTTAGTATTATTTTTTTTATTTTAAATTAATGTTAATCGTAATTTTAATAAATCATAAAATCACAATTGATAAATCTATTCTGTTGTATTTAATTATTTGATAAGAATTATTTTCCATAATTATTTGTTATGTATGTCCAGATGAAACACTTACAAACATTAATCTACATGTATTTAAAAATTATTCTTATGTAAAATAAACTTTTATATAGATATATTAATTGTGATTACTAAGTGATATGTTTTAAAACAATTAATCATTGTCACATTTTCAAAACTATTAAATTCGTCTTAAGTACAGGTAAATAAAATAACTATCTATATTGATAATTTGTGATGTGCTGGTACTTGCATCAAAATATACTATTGTACCTTTATTATTGTTAACCAAATCTTTAACTTTTCAAGGAGATGTGCCTTTATAAGTTAATTTTTATTTAACCATAAAATTTTAATATTGTATAAAGTATTTGATACAAAATATAATCTACAATGGTGCAGTTAAAATATCATATTAACTTGTCTACCAAATATTTATATGAGCTTATAATTAAACAATGTATTCTCAAAAAAAATTTTGATACTAATGTCAAACTGAATTTTACATGTACAATCTTTAAATAGTATTTTTTTTAATAACTTTTCACAGTAACTTATTCATTAATGATACTTTTTCTTATTGTTTAATAAATAATTTATTATTATGAATAAATTATACCGGCCAAATTTAAAATTAAAATCCTTTTTTAAATTTATGTAATATATTATATTTTGATATTATTAAAGAGTCAATGAGAATTAAATTAAATATAGATAGTGTGTTAAATGAGCTTTCCCTTGATGTTTATTACAGATCTAAAATTTTTTAATAAGAGAAGACATTTATTAATCGATTATGTTTCCCAAAGAAATTATGTACTACGAATGTGCTTTAATCAACGAATGTTAAACAAAATATTTTAGACAAATTAATTTGTAAATAAAATAATGGTTGTGTTGTATGAAAACGTATACAGTATAAGAACAAATTTTGGATCATGAAAGTATGAAAAATAATTTTTTCAAATCCTTTCATGTTGTGCTACATTTGCAATAGGGCGTAAACGTTAGCGGAAACATACACGCTTTAGTGATTTCAAGTAAAAATCAAATATCTGGTAATTTAAAAGCGTTTGCACCATGTTGTCTACACAGCCTTAGTAAATTTGTCCTTTGTTTTGCAACATAAACACATCGAATTAGATGCTATATGAAATTACTACATTTGTCGTAATTTACTGACTTATTTTTTAAGTTAAAAAAAATACTGATTATTGTAATGAAAATTCAGAGAAAACGACATAGCAAGCGTGCGTTTTGTTATGTTTTGTTATTGAAAGCATAATTATTAATTTAACTTATATTAAGTACTACGTGTTTTATGCGGTGAAAATGAGTGAATTAAAAAAATGAAATTATGTATTCCAGTGATGATTTGTGTAAAGTTAGAATGCAACAGTGATGTTGTCCAATGTATTTTGTATACAAGTATTGGAATATACTATATTTATAATATTTATTTGTCTTATACCATTTATTAATTCAAAATAATTTTAGACATTTTATTGAAAATGTATTATTTGTTATTAATTAAAAGTAAATTGCAAAAAAAAATCAATGTTTTTATTATTCATATACCTCTGTGAAACAATGTATATAAATTATTCTAAGTAAAAGGCCACTAATATACCCTAAATTATTACTGAAAAAATATAATTTAAAATGTAAATAATAACATGGTAGGAACTTGAAAAATAAATTTATAACAAAAACTATGTGTGGCAAATGTCACATATGCAATTATATAACGGAATTTTCGTAATAATAAATTTTTATTACGCAAAAAAAACATGAAAACTTTACAATGCTATTTGTGGAACTTTGCTAGCGCACCTGCTTTTTAAAGAACAACTTCGAGATATATATATATATTTTTTCTTTTCATATTTGTCTATCACACTGAGTATCTGTTTATGACAATATTCGGGAAAAATATGTGAATATGCATCATATGCGTACATAAATAATACAGCGCATATTTGCAATTTGTACATTATTTTAATTTCTCTCACACGAATAATATTAATTGCTGTATTCTCGTACGTTATAGGACAGTGTACGATGTAAAAATAATTTGACCTGTCTCTGCCTTGAATCAAACCTTACATTGACAATTTCGTTCGTGATATTTTAAAATAATTTCTTTAAGAATGATAAACGAATTACACGTCTATTCATATACTTTGCAATATTATTAAACTCTACATAAATTTCATAACTTGAATCACGCTGCATAGTAAAAGATTAAGATATGAAATCAATGGAAAAACAAAATGAATAAGAAAGAAATATATAAATTGGTCAATTGTTTAAAAATTAATACTATAGTTAATTGTCGTCGCAGTCTGGTTTTTTTTTCAACAATTGGCAGGAGCATCACTAATTCATTTATACTTTGTTTAGTACCGTAATTTATACACATTTACATTTATATATGTACAAATGCGCATGTTTGCGCGTTGGCTTCCCTTCAGGTTTGTTCAACTACGCATGAATACCGGGCGACTACGTTGAACGTGAAGGCGCGTGCATCCATGACTCACTGTATTATCCAGTACAATATTAAACGTTCAGTTTCGTGGAACATGTAATTTAAAATTATATTTTGTGACTATATACATAGGCCTTGCATAGTATCTAATAATAAACTAGATTAACTTTTGGAAAGGAATTTTCCTTAATACTCTCGGCTGCATGTATATACTAAACTTGTTGCTGCCTATAATTTTTATCCGGATCACACTCTCACATCACACTATCTCACTCTTTTTTTGTTTCGCTCTATTTCATCTACTCTACACTCCACATGCTTTCTCCCTCTCTCCTGCTTTTTTGCTTTTCCATTTTCTCATTTTCCGCATCCATATCGGCACGCAGCCAATTAAAATTTTTATCGCAAGCGTGCACATTCTTCGTTCGCACGGGCGGTTAGATGAATGAACTCGACGTATTAATTATTACACTATATTTCTCGAATCGCGCTCATAATTCGAACGTCCAAAAATCACAATATTGCCATTTTTACGTTGTATGTAAGGTTGCATGCGAGATTCGATCTCATTTTAACCTTCGGTCTGAATTTCGAGGAGTAGTCGCTTGAGACTGTCAAGGCCCGTAAGAAAGCCGCAGTCAGGGCCTTGATGCAACATGGAATTTGAGTTAGAACCGAGAGTGGTGGACAGACCATGGTTGTGACCAAAGGTTGTATGGGCAAAGTCGATCATGCGTACATCGACCGACGAGTCTTCAGGATTTTGAACGAGATTTGGCTGGGTGCTTCCTGTTGTTGTTTTAACTTTAAGTCGTTTTGAAAGACTTGCGCAATCATCATCCTCGTCGTCGTCACCTTCCTCAGGTTCTTCCTCGTAGAGCCTCAGTCGGTGGTGCCTGTGCAGCTGCCGATTACGCTTGAGTGGACACTCGGCACCGATAGGTAACATACCGATATCAAGATCGGAACCGGTATCTTCGGAGTTGACGACCGTGTGCTGCCCGCAGCAATACTCGTCACCGCTACTGCTGCTACTACTACTACTGCTGCTGCTATTGCTGTTGCCGTACAGCATCCAGTTATCGGCGCTCTGAGTAACTACACGATGATGACCGCTCATGAGACCGTGGGACGATGGATGCTCCATAAAGACTGTCTCCTCGTTCACCGGATAGAAGCCTGTTGTATTTTTAGCACCTCGCGCTGCTGCCTCGCCAAAACTACGATGCAGAGCCGCTTGACTGACCTCTTCATGCGTAGAGAGGTTGTAGTCCGTTGAGTTGTTGCTGGTATCCGCGTCGTAACAACAAGCATCCGAACCATGCGATCCCATATTATCCATAAAGCTAACATTTGCTGTTTCATCGACGCGCAATGATGGGGTGTGACGGTGACTCGTGTAGTCGTCCACTTGATATCCCTCATACACCACCAATAACGAACTGTAATAGATAATAAATTTGTATATATCAACTACTTTTTTAACTCTTATTTTTGTCTAGTTTTTCAACGATATTTATTGCAGATCAACTTATTATTTCCCAGGTAGGCGCTCATTATAGCTAATAAATTTTCTGCGTGAAATAACAAAATTATGTAAATTTTACATATCGCCGGCTCCGACGAAAACAATCCCACATGAATATTGGCCACGAAAAGAATCTCACCTAGAAAAAGCCACG
>JAYJLV010000056.1:5197194-5245170 GCA_036873485.1 Torymus texanus
CCTTTCAAGAACAATTTAGACTGATAAATAATTTTGACCCCTACATATGTAAAAATAAAAAAAAACGAAAAATTCAAAATTGTTTTTTGGTTATAAAAAAAGAGAAAATCGATAGAATATTAAATACGTCAGGATGCCGAGTTTTTTTCGCGAGATGAACAAAATAAGCTTTAAATGGCGAAGATCGAGGGTTTGGTTCCCGAGATATAGAAAGTTTACACACCCACACCCACACCCACTCACACACACACACACACACACAGACAGGAAAAAAATTTTCTCAAAATTGAAAATTTTCAACACATTTTATCTTAAAAATTCATTTTAAGATTTTTTTGTCCCAAAAATTTTTTTCACCGTTACAAAGCTTCCTCTTTGAGGAAGTAAAAATAAAAAATTTTAGTTAATCCACTTCCTAAATGTAAATTTTCTACCAAATGTGAATTGTTTATTTTGACATATGAATTTTTGTAAGTAATGGTTATTTTGTGCTAATTCCGACTAACAAATGTGGTTACCTTCCTTAGTTACCATAAACGTAAATTTTTCGGAGGAGTGATCATGACTGTACTGATAAACATTCTTTTAAAATTTTCTTCAACAATAAATTGCTAATACAGTAAAAAAATGATGTAAAATACTTTTTATTAACTAGAATATTTTTTTACTGATGCAGGTTATGGTGTATAAAAGAAGAAAAGTGAATTTTTGTGGAAAAATTATATAGTAATTTATGGCCTATGAATAATTGGGAAAAAGTAATAGTGGAAGAAATGTCATTGAGTCGTTTCATATGTGACAATATAATTTTAGAAAATGAATAAGCATTGATTTTCACATACAAATTTTCATGAAATTATTTATAAATATATTGTACAAACACATTTCTCCAAATTAATAGAAAAATAATAAACAAGAATTTGATCCAGTCAAATGGGCAGAATGATTTTTCATTTCATTATACGATCACGCGGTGTATTTAATTGAGTAACATATAAACGAGCGTAAATACTGACGGAAACCATACTGGAGGCATGTGTTTTGATACACTCGTTAAAAATTCTTCTCGTTATTTCTGGGGTAAATCGGTTCAACTCAGTGCGAGGACATAAGCTAGCGCTTCATTTTAAGAAAGACGCAAGGCACATAAACGCGATTATTTAAAAAGCTTTCAAAGTTTTTCTTTATCGAATATTATTTACAATATTCTATTTTTTGGTTCTATAAGGAATGGGTATATCAATATTAGATTTTGACGATTGCATTTATTTGAATGAATGTTCTACTTCAAAGAATATCGATAAAGATTATCACTTGTTTTGTATGGAACTGAGTATTAGTAAACAAAGACAATAAAATGTTATCTTGTCTTCCTTGGAGAAAGTAAAAAGAACTGTTTAAAATCACTAAAAACAGTTTCCGTATAGTTTCATTATGATATCATATAGGCATAGACGCACTACGTGAATCATACAGTTGTAAAAGTCATACGACATTGCGTCATTTTGGATCTTTATTCTGTTGGTTCCCAATAATCTAAGTGTAGAGACAAGATAAAATACTGTTAATTGCTCGAGTTTGAAAGAATTGTTTTACTACATAATTTTCAAAAGTTGTTTATAAATACTTATCAATATCCTCATTTTTTTTTACCTTGAAGCAGTAATCCGCGTTACTTTAAAATTTACGTAAGCACTCATAGAGCGTCATCACTTCTTATGATAAAGAGAGACTATATCTATATTTAATCGTAAGTTTCTATACAACATTCTCTTGACAAGGCGGATAAATAGAACACAATTCAATTATCCATTTGGTTTCGTCACTCCGGCTTTTCGAGCTAGCAAGCCGCTACAGATGCGTGAACACACGTGGAGTAAGATTTACGAATCCAGCTGTATATAGCCCTCGAGTAGTCCCTCAACTCTGTATTTTACCGCTCTGCCGCCGCCGCGGAAGTAGGCCGATGAGGCGACGAAACGAGGTCGCGCTTGGAATATCTTCGATTGGCTTCTCCCGAACGTCGATGGAAGTTCGCGCTCCGGTGCCCGTGACCAATTGCAGCAGCTGAAAAAAATTTGAAAAAAAAGAATTGTTGGAACACCACAAGTGTCAGCGACTGTATCAAACAGACTTTTATGTTGGGTTGGTAGAGCGTGTATATTTATTAATGTGGCGCTGGCGCCGGTGTACACGTTTTTTTTTCTTTACCTGCCCAATAAATTGGTAGGATAAGGTCAAGGAAAACCACTTGTCTCGAAGCAATGTTTTATCTTATTTCTGTCATCTTTACAGCCGTAATTTTACTTGGACATTTGATATCTTTATTTTTATTCACTTTGACACCTATATGCAATTTCTTATTCACAACGAAGCAATCACACTTGCAGTTGAGTTTTACAAAATTAAACTAATAGAATCAACTTGCGATTATGTATTTAGTAAATAATAAACATATAGTCTCAGACTTATAAATCGAAGAAACCTTTGTAACAGATAAAGCACTTTTGATTTTTTCAAGGGCGGCACTTCTCGTCAACACTTTCGTTGTGCGCTTTGACTAAATGTTATTTGAATTTACAAACACAACGTGTATCATTATACTACAGTATTATATGTACTATCTATTCTTCGTATGGATTCGCACACTATCCATACGTGCTTTGTAATCGATTTTTCTCCGGCTTCCTGGTATTATCTGTCAAATATATACCGGTACAAGATAACGATAATCTATCAGAATCAACATGGCAATTTACAATATTATTAAAATAGTTTGTGCTAGTTCGAATCTTACTATTAATATTTATTGCTTCTTCTTCGTTATCATTAGAATCACTGCGAATTGGAATATTTTCTATCCTCTGGAAATCTTTACGAAAAAATATGTTATTGCGGACGATTTTAAGAAATTTCTTATGGAGGTATCAATAACATATGTTTTTTTCAGTAATTTTTTTTATATACAATACTATATATTAGTTAATTCGTACGGACGATCTTTTATGAATCGTTTATGAACTAAGCACTTTCATAAACTAATGACAGTATTATTATTACAATAAAAAAAAATCAAATCAATTAAAATATTATTTAAATAGTTATCAATACCTCACAGTAATTATTTCAGTATACTTACTTATTATTAGAGCTATTTTTATTTTCATTTTGAATGGAAGGTCCTTGTGAAGAAAGATCAAAATATGTCTTTTGGTCTAAAAGAGCAAATTTAAAAAGAAAATTGACAATAAAACTGCAAATGTATAAAGCAATAGGATAATATAATTCATACAAGAACTATTTAAATTTACGTTTTTAAAGTATCTTTTTAAGTTTTACATTTAAAGTAAGATAACTTGGGTAATTCGGACACTAAGCTAATTCGACCTCTTTCCTAGTTCTCTATCCCCACGTATCTGAAAGCTCAAATAACCAAGATCGGCAGCTTCTAAATATGAAAAATATACCTTATAAATCATTTTTATTTGCTTGAGAATGAGCGTTACATTTTTATGTAACTTTCTTTTTTCGATTTTCAGGGAATCGTGCGTTTTATACAATCAAAAAAGCAAGCATTTCATTTGTAGTTGAAAAATAAGCTGAAAAATTTAATTAAAAGTGGTACAGACTGAAAGGTGAGAAATTATCCTTGAAATTCGTATAGAAGTAATGACAGTTGACATTTTATTTTAATTTTTAAAAGTAAAATACTTTCGCTTCTATAATTCACCTAATTCGGTCAATTTTCGGAAGATGTGATTTTAGATACGAGAAGGTGTGAAATTTGTCATGATTACATTTAGAAACATTGCGCTGGGTTAATGAAATACTTATGATAAGAATGAATCATTTATTTATCCCTTTCTTAGGTAGCAAAATTGAAAATATGTTCAGAAAGAGTTTTGTTTAGTTCCAGCAAAGTAATAAATTACAATGCCAAACATATCTTTATTTATTTCATTTGTATGATTTATTAGTCAAAAGAGTATTTTTATAGTTGGTAATTAATGATATTTTTTTAATATTAACCGAATTACGTTACATGTCAACTAATTCGTCCAAACCGCACATTTTACACTTTTGCGCCCTTTAAAGCTACTATCACCTCTCGACGGTTCTTAATTTTTTTCTTGTTAGTATATTTATTATATTTCAAAACCTTCTTTATAATTTTTATTAACGCGTTTACGGATATAGAAAATATTTCGCTTAAGATGGCCGTATTACCCTAAGTCAAGGAGGGCAGTAGCGCTCCGAATGTAAGTTTTATCTTATACATATATGAAATAAAAAATTAATAGTATAATAGACTATTTATAAAGCTTACTATGTCTATGTTGAAAGGGAGGCGGAACCCAACTGTAATTACTTGTATCTGGCAGTGTTACGTTTATCGCCGACGCTGCAGCTTCATCAAAGTTATTTGAATTAGAAGCTTCTTCGGGAAAAGAGACAGTCTCTGTAGGAGGTACATTACTCAGTTTCACATTCGGCAATAGGCATTTTCTATAAAATTGAATAATATTCAGTTGTAACGTTAACAATTTACTGAGATGGATAGCAGAAAAACTTGCTAGGTAGGTAACTACTATTATTCAAGGACTTTAATAACTATCATATATCTTTTATAACTTATAAAATTATTTAAAATTTAAATACGTACACAATTAAGTTATTATTCTTGTAAAATATTAATAAATATAATTAAATTTTTTAAATTATATACAACCACGGGTAGATGCGCGTGATGTTATATAGTACGCCAGAAAAATATTATTTTTTGAGTTACGCAGAAACAGTGAAGGATAGCAAAATTACTATAACTCTAAAAAGAATTTTATAATTGCATATGTATAACAAAATGTAAATAACATTCGATTAACTGCATCCAGGAATGAGTAAAAAAAAATAACTTTTTCCGCCCAGGTGTGCTAAATCGGATTTTCCACATGTAGTTACAGAAATGAAAATCCACGCACAAAGTGAGCCCTTACAGAAATTGACTTTGTCGCCTGAGTATAGCGAACACCACCAAATAAGACGAGATAAGTAAGATAGAAATCACATATTTTTCACACTTGTAGCGTTATGTACTACTATCATCCATATTTTCCTTGGCAAAATAGAAGATTTCAATGGGTTATACACCTTTGGTTAATGCGTGAAAAATGAATTTTTCGAACTTTTATATTTTTCCATTCTAAACGTGCACGGAAAATATAAGTACTTGTTAATACCGAACAAGAACTTGTTGATAAAATTAGTATGCATAACTCATGTGGAAATCACATATTCGATGCACCGGTTACGGAATGGACCAATTCGAAGTTTCTTTGTGCTTAATTGCAAAAAATTTTGTATTACAAAAGATAATATACTCTTATTGCATAATAACTATGCGATTAAATAACAAAATATTTTAAATAAAAGTATGTATATTAATTTAATAACTCCTTAAAATTTTATTTCATTTTTATTTAAAAAAGGGATAGTATTCCTTTTAGAAGAATAAAAAAAAAGGAAATAGACACTTAAAGACAAGTTGTACGTGTAAAATAGTAGTTTTCGAAAATAGTGCATAAATTTATGGTTTTGCCGATTCCTGCGTGGCGATAGGTACTAGCCCGTAAAGGCACAAAATTGTTTGTGATTTTTACTTTGTGTGTAATACAGTAAATAAAAATTTCAAAATAAAATATTTGGTCCCAAAGTCAGAAGAAACATTTTTGACCTAATGAAGTATATGTAATAATTTCAATAACACTTTGATTCCATTAAATGTTTTACTTAGTATTTGCACGAACTCGAATACTTCACGCATACTATGATAAAATTTATTGTATGAAAAAAAAATCAAATCTTTTATTTCTCAAATTTGACTAATTATTTATTTATAAGCGTGTAAACAGTAAAGATTTAGATTCTTTGTTAAAAATTATTGGTCTCTTTGTAACAGATAGCGATATAAAAGTCAACATTAAATAAATTAAAAAAAAATACAAACTTACCTTAAGTTAGCAATGTAATGACCTGCTTTATTAGTAGGTATTTTTTTCGCTTGATCAAGTAATTGGTCAAATCCTAATATTTCTTCGTTTTCAATATTAGAAGAATGTGTGTTAACTGATGAAGCTGGAGACGATTGACGTCTTGGTGATAAATATTTTCGTCCATATTTTGTACTGTCCAAGGATACTATACAGAAAGTTTATAATAATTAACATGTTCAATATAGTATTTAAGTAAAATAAATCACTTACACGTTGGTATGTCTAAGTTAGGTATCCTGAGTACACGATTTGTACTAATGAGATTCATGGCAGAAAGTTTTGAGTATAGGTCGGCCTCATAATCCACTGAATTTGATCTAGTAGTTGGCTCAGATTTTGTTACTTGTGTATTAAGCGAAATAATATTGTCAATGTCCTTGTATCTATTAGCATGATCATCTGATTTAATTCGATTATTACTAGTTGGTTGTTGACGTAAATGAGGTAAGTGGGATGATTGTTCAGGGTGTTTATGTATATAATCCAGTGAAGCAGGCATGCCCATCGAATCTGAACTGAGTAAAGTATTTGCATTAGCGCTAAGACTAGAAAGGGGGTTTCGAGCGTCGTGAACATCGTCAGATCTTTGCTTTAAACATAAAGATGTCCAAGCTGAATTTCTATCTTGCATTTCAAACAGATGAAGTAACATAATTTCATCATCGAGACCATTGTTTCCTCTTAGCCTGCTTTTAATTTGAAATTGATATAAATAATATTCAGGTATATTTAGCTTATTTCAATAATAATTGTTTTACCTGTTATTACTTTCAGAAGTCATTTTTTCATTTTCTCTATACTTTGATTTTTGTTTATTCTGTAACCATGGAACTAAAGATTCAGCAACTTCAATATCATTTTCGCCTAAGAGAAATATTGCATCATTTTTTAGAATGATATCACTATAGTAAAAATTCAATTATTTTATCAACTTTCATAATTAAGATAAATTTGCTGACAATTTCAGTTAAATTACAAAAATTGTGCTAGTAACACTGTTTTAAACTATATAAGCAAATTTTTCTTGATATATATTCAAATCCAATACTGCAATAGTTACTATATCTATTAAAAAAATTCGTTATCTAAATTTTTATTTGTGAGATAATATTTAGACAATCATCATTAAATTTTAAAGTCTATAAGCTGATCTAAATATTTAGACTATACCATCTTATAGCATATTTTTCTTTGAACTTCTAAATTATAAAGATTAATATTTTCAAATGTAACAATTTATTTACCCAAAATATTAAATTGCATCAATTGAATTTTAATAAGGACACTATTGACAACGGAGGGCATGGGGAGGTGGATGAATAGATAAGTTAATTACGACCTTGGACTTCAACATTGAATCTTTGAACTTCTTTATTTGGCAACGGTTTTTTTTAGAAAAAATTCTTAGTTAATAAATTATCAATCCTCTAATTTTAAGTAATAATGAATATGTTATATACAGTACTGTTTCGGCTTTTAACGTTAGCTGGTCAATATAAAGTGAGATACTTAAAAATTAATTATTACAAAGTGTTAAAGTATATAAAATACTTTATGTATAGAATGTTCGTATTCTCGTGAAAAGATTTTTTTAAATAACTTATCCAGGTGTAATTATATAATATTAGGAATGCATTCAAGAAATATTTTACAGTATCTAATTGGTTACATTCGAAAATATGATTTTCTAATCCAGACGTTCGATATATAGAGAAAATAATACAAAGATATTCGGGTTTTTACGCCTCATTGAAATTTCAATACTTTTTATTTCTAGTTGACAAGATACTAACAAAATTATTGAATTAATATTTGTCTTACCAGACATAGTTTCATCATCAACATCATTTTCATCATTTGAGTTATCATCTGCGAAAGCCACATTAGTTTCGGCATTTTCACATTCTTCGATAAAATCATGTTCACTCAACTCCTGAAACATAAATGGAATTCCTTAAAATGATATATTCAAGAAATCATATGTTAAATAAAATATTTTTAAATTATATAAGAAGCTTACACCACTTTCACTGCTGCTACTACTTAAGGGAGCATTTAACTGTTGTGAATTTAAAACAGTAGGAGATAATTCTGTAGGTGCAGGATGATTGTCAACGTCGTGATTTTCCTCTGTTGGTTCTTCCATAATATTCTGGGCAGTAATTGGCTGAGTATTATTACATGAACTATTCATATGAGGACGCTGTTGCTTAACACTTGTTTTTGATGCAACAGATGATAGAGTAGATATTGAACCAGTTGGATGAATATTTGTTAATTCATCTATATCACATAAGGGGGTTTTCCAAGTCCCGTTTGAATTTGCTGGTAAAATATTTTGTAATATCCTAAACAAAAATTCATTTATATTTAGTAAAATGGATGTTGATCCTGAGCAGTAGTACATAATGTTGTACATTTTTATTACTTTCAAAATAACTTAATATTAATAATAAGAAATTAAATAATATAAATTTACTTTATAAAATTTTGATCCTGTGTACTGTATTAGAGCATAAACGTATTATGCATATACTTCTTTTATGCATTCACTCTTAATATAATTATAAAAGATGAACTAATATCAAATAAAGACAATTCAAATGTCTATTTTAAGAAAAGCTAATGACAGGAATTGATAATGAAAAAAATTAGTTGCTCAATATAATAAGAGTAAAATATTCACCTTGGAGAACTAGAAGTCACCATAGGATACATATCTAGAGAGCGAGGAGAACATATATTAGTTGATTCATTTATTTGATTCTGTTGTTGATTAGGCAGTGAATTTGAATTTTCCAGTGTAGGACTACAAACTGTAGCTGTTATAGCATGTCGTGAAATTTCAATAGTCAGTCTCTAAAAAATAATTAAATATTATTTTAATTTTAAAATTTTTATATAATTTATATTCAAAAACTCATACTTCTTTGAGTTCATTGATTTGTGCCGCATACTGATTTTGTACTGTTAATAATTGACTAATATACCACTGTTGATCACGACAACGCTGATAAAATGTCGGAGGACGAACTTGAAATCTAATAAAAATGGTTTTAGATGTATATGATAAATGAATCATTTAATAATAATGAATAATAAATATGCATTTAAAATACTAAAATTTTTAAAATGTATACCTTAGAATGAGGGTGTCTAGCTCTGTATTTAAATATCCTTCAGCTGCAAGTAAGTCTAATCTAAAGAACCTGTTATATCCCCAACATTCTCCAATCTCAAAATCAGATGCAAACTCTCTTACAATATTTTTGCTTGTATCTCGTGATCCTTGGTGAATCATTTCTACTCTATACTCATACCTGGTAAATAATATTTTCAATTAAAAAATACAATAATGTTTTTATGTGTGAATTATAAAACATACTTGGAAGTTTCTGGCAAACCAGCACTTAATTCTAAAAATACTGATAGGTAATTCCCTCGAACTACTCCGTTGCCATCTGGGTATACTTTTAGTCTCCAGCATAAACCATTAACATGCAAAGGTGCTGAATAAACTGGATCAGCTTTTAATTGTAATTGAGAAAAATTTTGCATGGCAAAAGTTGCGCTATCATACCCAGGTACAATTTCACTGGAAATATAAAAAATTTATTTACTACAAATCTTCATTAGGTCTTAAACTATATTTATACCTTGGAAAATCAGCTGGCACTGGAGCAGTCACAAAACTAGCCATAGGTTTTTTACGAACTTGATAAATAATATGTGATAATTCAGCACTGCGTGCTATGAGTTCAGAACGAGAACAATTGTGTAATTGTTGTTCAATATCTTGTAATAAGGCTTCCAGTTGTTCAGTTTCTAATGTTAGTGAATTTTTTTGACCCATTAATGTTAATAGTTTTGCTTTTAATTGAGAATCTAAACGAGCAATCATAAGTTCTACAGCATTTCTTATCTCCCTAACTCTTTCATCTTTTGCTGCTCTTACTGACTCTACATTTCGTTCCTAAAATAATTTAATAATTTATGTAACAAATGCATTAAAAAATGAAAATAATAATCACAAATATGTAATAATCCAAAACCTACAACTTCTTGAACAAGAGTTATTAATTCCATTAGTCTACGCTTTAATTGACCAATTTCTGATTTTATTTGATTAACATGAGTTTCATATACTTCTTCCAGTGGCTTAAATGTATGTCCAGAATGAGTACCTCCCCAGAGAGCACATTGATGACAAATGCATTGACAACATGTCCAGCAATATACAGATAATTTTTCATGGTGTGTAGAGCATCTTAAATAAATGATGTAATTAATATGAATATACATACATGTATACTTTAGCATTACAGATTTAATTCTTATATTACCTATCTTTAATAGAATCTTCATGTTTAGCATGAGAAACACTCACAGCTTGTAAAGTATCAAGCTGTTGGGTCACCTCTTCTACCCAACGACAATTTACTAATTCATGTAAATGAAGAGCAGCACGACAATGAGGACATTGAGACCTTTGTTCGGTTAACCATCGTCTTATACATGTGTAACAGCACAATTTACTGCAATGAGGGCATAAATGTGCATCTCTCAACTTTTCCATGCAAATAAAACATCGAAAGACTTCTGCTAGTGTCTAAAATTATAGAATTTCAGTTATTTTAGGATTCCCGCTTCATATCAATATAAATTAAAACATAATCAAGCATTGAATGAAGTAAAAAAATTCCAATAATAACACTAACTAAATTTATTTATGTTAATTTATCAAATATATTCTAAATGTAGAATAACAGCTAGTATTAGCAAAAATTAAATTTATTTACGAGATAGGACAGCGAGAAAAATACGAACCTCGACGCTGTGCTCGTCAGCATTTTTTGATGACAACGTAGCTTCTCGGCATGCCATCTTTTCGAATTATTTGTTCATTAAATATTTAGCGAATAACAATTCTGTTCATGTTTGTTCTGTAATACATCCTTCGGAGTAATAACATTTTGATGTTTATTTTCACGTTTATACATTTTCCTCCTAGAATACAATACTTCTGATCATATTCATTAATGAGTCTGACAGCTGTTGATTGGTTTTGTAATCTTAAGTGAATTTCCTACGATTGCGTTTCACCATTCATTCCGAAAAAATTATGCCCCTAATTTTGATAAACTAAAATTCCAGACAATAAACAAACGGTTATTTTACAGTTCGCAAGTCGTAACCAAACGCACATCAAGCCAACCAATAAATGGCTAATGCTATAGTTTGTGTGTATTTTCATGAAAGAATATAGTGTTCACTATATTTGTATTTTTATTTTTTTAAATTAAATATTAACTAGTACGTGTGTTTCTCTTAAAAACTCATTCGTAGATCAATATCTTTATAAAATGAATAAATAAATATAATAATGAAAAATTCTTGTATTTGAAATTTTGATGAAATTTCATATTGGTCCAATGTGGAATGTAGGTATTAGTTCAGTGAACATAGAAACGTAGCCTATGACTGCAAGAAGCAACATCAAGAGATAGAAAGAGAGAAAGAGCGCACACGTGTTTGGTGTTCAAATGTTTCCAGAGTTGGAAAAATGTGCTTTTTTATATTACGTTTAATTGAGAATAATAGTTTTTAACGTATGAAAGATTAAACATAAATCAACTACATATAGTAAATATTTTTTACCGGTTGGTTTATAACTAACTAAATTTCTATTTTAAGTGCCAAGTTAAAATATCTTATAGGTTAGTAAATGAAGGTACATTTATATAGATATTTACAAATGATAGGATACCAATTGCAGTATTCTGTTTCATACTAATAAAGCATAATTTATTTTCTCTAGTAATTGCAAAATGGGGAGAAAAGCGAAATTCGATGAAAAAGCCGAAAAAAGTGGTTTGAAGCGGCGGGGAAAAAAACGTCAGGAACCAGATTTTCCAGAAGGATTATTAAGTGATAATTAAATTTTTTTTTAAGTAAAATAATATAAAAGAATATTTAAGTAATGAATACAATTATTTCCAGAAAAAGAACAAGGAAAATTAAGTCACAGACAGATTCAAAGGGTTAAGAAGAGGCAGTTGAAAAAAAAGCAAAAAGAACAAGTTAAACAACAGAAAGAAAATAAAAAATTAAAAACTACAAAATTTGAAGAACATAGTTTTGATGGAACAGAAAAAACTGAAAATACTTCTAAAAATATTAAAAAACGGCTATCAGAAAATAGCGATGCAGTTGAACTAAACACTAAAAGATTGAAAAAATTGGAAATGCCAGTAATTAAATTACAATTATTTAATGAAAGCAATAATGTCGATAATAAAGATAAAAATAAAAATAAGTCAAAGTCTAAAATTGGCAAAAGTGACTCAAAGAAAGAAAACTCAAAACAAAAATTGAAATTAGAAAATGTAAGTAATATACTTATATATGGTTGTTTAAAATTTTTAGGCATGTCCGTTATTTGTGTAAACCTTATTATTCAATTTAAATTAATAAATTAAAATAATTTTATAATGTTTTAGGGAGTATCTCATTTGGTTACTGATATAAGTGAAAATAAAAAGTCTCACATTGTACAGAAAAAAAGTAAATTAAATAATAAACCAAAATCTAAAGAGGTACAAAAAAAATCTAAAAACCTTGAAAAAGAAGAGTTAAAAGGTAAAAAATTAAATAAATCTGTAAATAAAAAAGTAATAAAGGATGGAAAAACATTAAAAAATAAGCTTTCTACATCAAAAGTTACTAAAACAAAAAATAAAAAACTAACTAATTTAGAAAAAATAATAAATTCAGATGATGATTCTGATGAAGATAATGATATTGATGATGAAAATGAAATTAGTAATGTAAGTAGTAAAAATATATCTATAAAATTAATTAAATTCATAGTAACTATTAAAAAATTTTTTTTATTGTAGCCTATGTCATCATCAGCAGATGATATGGAAGAAACTGATGATTACTTAGTTCAGGAAAGTAATAGTGATTCTGATGAAGATATAGATCATGATGAAAGTGAAAATACTAATGGTATTGGAAGCGATGATGATGACAATGACAGTGGAGATGGTGACAATGATAGTGAAGATGATGACGACAGTGGAGATGGGGACAATGATAGTAAAGATGATGACGACAGTGGAGATGATGATTTAATGCCAATAGAAAAAGCTAATAAGCGACTTAAGAAAAAACAAGAAAAAGAACGGTAATTTTAAAATTAAAAAGTTAATTTTTATGAATTTCTAATTGATATTAATTAGTACAATAAAAAAAAAATTGTAGAAAATTAGCTGAAGCTGAAATGAATGAAAGTATATCCCATCAGCAAGTGTTTAGTTTTCCAACTGAAGAAGAAATCAATAACATAACAAACTTAAAAGATGTACAGCAGCGAATTCAAGATATCATTATAGTATTATCTGACTTTAAAAAATTACGACAACCTGACAGGTATTTTAAATGGTTCTATTATTATTATTCATAAAGTAAGTTCAATTCAGCTGGAAATGTAATAATTTACTATTTTTACAGATCGCGATCGGAATATTTAGAATTACTAAAAGGAGATTTATGTATATATTTTAGTTACAACAGTTTTTTAATGGAGAAACTTATGCAAATATTTCCATTAAATGAATTACTAGAATTTTTAGAAGCTAGTGAAGTTCAAAGGCCTATGACTATTCGGACAAATACATTGAAAACGCGAAGACGCGATTTAGCGCATGCTTTAATAAATAGAGGAGTAAATTTAGATCCAATAGGGAAGTGGACAAATGTTGGTTTAGTTGTGTACTCGTCACAAGTACCAATGGGTGCAACACCAGAATATTTAGCTGGACATTATATTTTACAAGGAGCATCTAGTTTTCTCCCTGTCATGGCTTTGGAACCAAAATTAAATGAAAGGATACTTGATATGTGTGCTGCTCCTGGTGGAAAATCATCACATGTAGCAGCTATTATGAAAAATACAGGTGTTTTGTTTTCAAATGATGTAAATAAAGATAGACTTAAAGCTGTTATTGGCAATTTTCACAGGCTGGGTATAACAAACTCTGTTATCTGTAGCTATGATGGTAGAAAAATACCTTCGGTAAGAAATATACATTTGTGATTTTATTATTATTAAATTGTTAATGATTATTGAATGGAGAAATTTTTCTAAAAAATTGTGTTTTTATTTAGGTAATGAAAGGATTCGATAGAGTACTTTTAGATGCACCCTGCACAGGTACAGGTGTAGTTGCAAAGGATCCTAGTGTAAAAACTAATAAAGATGAAATAGATGTACAAAGATGTTGTACATTACAACGTGAATTATTATTGGCTGCTATTGATTCTGTAAATGCACGAGCAGAATCTGGTGGTATTATAGTCTATTCTACTTGTTCTATATTACCTGAAGAAAATGAATGGATTATTGACTATGCTCTAAAAAAAAGAGATGTTAAATTAGTACCAACAGGATTAGAATTTGGTGCTGATGGTTTTACTAATTACAGACAACACAGGTTCCATCCTTCTTTAAAATTAACCAAGAGATTCTATCCACATATGCATAATATGGATGGTTTCTTTGTTGCAAAACTTAAGAAGTTTTCAAATATAACACCTAAAAAGGATAAGACTGTTGAAGAAGATAGTGATGAAAAGTCAGAATAAATGTTTATAGTGATTTATCCATTTCATTGAGTTTTTATAAATGGAAATGTATTTATAAAATAACTTTTTAGTTTGTTTTTTACATTGATATACACACACACACACACACACACGCGCGCGCGCGCACGCACGCACGCACGCACACAATTTTCGTATATGTTACATCCTATGAATAATTTATACACTTAATAACTAAAAAATATATCAGTAAAACTTTTTACAGATAATTAGTGGAATTGGGATCTTTGTGTTACTTAATCCTAATAAAAAAATTTATGCAGTGAAATAATATAACATTACATTAATAAAAATTCTGGAATGATCTTCAATATGAAGATAAACGAATGCTTTCATTTTTTAACGAAATTTTCAACAATAGAGAGCTCTCATTTATATTAACAAACGTCTTCGAATAAAACATTTTAATTTTTCAGTAGTAAAATTAATGAAAAAATATACTTTTCAATTGTTGTTCACACAATCTTTTTACCTCATCTGAAAAAATAATTTTTAATTATTTTATAAAGTAATAATTTTTAATTGTTATTAAAATGATTATATTGGTATATACCATCAATTTCAATTATGCTAGCATTTTTTTGTTGTATTACAACAAAAAATTCTCGTAAATTAGATAATTTTCCCACAATCCAATAATCACTCATAGTCTTTATAACTATTTCGCCTGCTTCTTTTAATCTAAAAATAAATATCTTTTCTATTTAATTTGAAACAATTATTTTATAAATATTATTTTTCTATCATACGAACTTGTTAGTATCACTATTTATATCTGTTATAATTCTGAGAACTTCTGGTGTTGTTAACGCATTTGAAAGTCGTCTGCTGTCACAATGTATTGTACTTTTATAAGCCAAATTTAATTTGTTAAAATATAAATATTTAGGACTTGACTCTGATGAAATAGATGCATGTTTAGAACATTGCTCAGCTACTGAGCTTACTAATGATGTTAATTGCACTCCAAGAAAAGAATCCAAACTTGTATAAAACATTGGACTATTTGTATCTAAAAATCAGATATTAACATTTATAATATTTTTACAAATATAAGTAAATACAAACATTTTTTATACTTACTATCAACAAATAAACACACAGTTGCACTCAGTGCTCTATAAACTATTAAATATAAAGCAGTGGGTTTTGTTGAGTAATTAATGAATACTTTAGGTAACTTTTTAACATCATTAATGCTTGAAGGACCAGTTACAAATCTAGATTAAGAAAACAAATTTATAATTAATAAAAATTCAAATGTTTCTTTGTTTATTATAATATAATTTTAAATTTCTTACTTTCCGTAATGGGATGTTGTAAAAGGTGATGGAGAATTACGTGGTATAGATCCACCATCTAATTCTTTTTCTAAATGAGCTGGTAAAAGAGTGCTGACTAAATAATTATAAACTACTTGCATGTCTTCAGGTTCTAAACCACTCCTAAAATAATAACACATAATTATAACACATCATATAAAAGATGAAGTCGTGTTTTTACTTATTAAAATCATTTCTATACCAAACAAGTTGATCATTATATAAAAATGCAGTATATTTCACTTGTGGAAAAGTTGATTCTACCAAATTCATAAAGCATTGAACTCTTAAAAAAGTAACTTTATCCAGTGGTAAAAATTGTAGACCTTGGAAAATATCCAAAATATCACTATTATTTAGTTTTAATGATAATAAATACTGTAAAAAATATATTTCATGTAAAAATTAAATAATCATTAAATTAATCATCAAATTTACAAAAGGGAAGAATGCTTACTCTCGAGTAAAAATGATCTAATTTATGTTTCAGTAATGTTACTGATCCACAGTCAGGTTCATTTAAAATTGTATTAAACGAACCCATGAAGAGGCGAAATATTGTATATGTTTGCTTTAAAATAGCTAGACAAACATCACTTGAAACTTCGTCATTTTGATACTCTGTATATTCATTACCATCTTTCTCTTTAGTTACATATGGTACTCCCACAACCTAGACAGATAATTGATGATAATATAAGGAATGAGTTATTTTAAAATTTCTTCCATATAGAGAATAATATAATTTGATATAAATATTGAATATAAGTTTTTGATAATAAATTATTTATGCTAAAGACATTACCATGACCATCCAAAAATTAGGTTCTGGTTGATAATAAATCTGGCGAGTTTTGTGAGTATGACAATAATCACAAGTTTGTCTAGGGTTAAATGATCTAAAAAAAATAAATGTATAAATTTCATAGATATAAAATATTTACGAAATTTACAAATATAATACATACTCTGTAAATTTAATTATTGCTTCAGTAAGACCAATATTTTTTATTTGAGTATCGATATCTGTTTTTGCTGGATGATAATACAAAATCTTGTTTTTTTCCTATTTATAAAATCAAATATATGAAAATTGAAACCATCTTTAATCAAAATTTTATATGTATATATATATATATATATATATATATATACGAATGTTTACCTCCCCTTCTTTTTTTGCATATGTGCTATTAAAAATGTAAAAATGTTCCAAAGTAACTTCAGATTTGGAAGACATGGTTATTAAATTTTGTTAGAAGTATTACGTAAATTACAATCTTTCAAATAAGTATTTTATAACTGTATTTCAAGTATTTTTATAATTTTGATTATGTAGTTTGTAAAATAGTTTTATCTAAGGTTTCACAAACTTAAAATATATTTGACAGCTAACCTATCTTAATAACTATATATAGCTGATAAGACTAAGCTTTGTGGCGTGTTAACCTTACCTTACGGTATAGATAAGTTTGACCTAAACTTAACTGTTGAAAAGATCTGCGCGCGACCATTTAAATTTAAGATAATTCAGGTCTAAATAATAATAGGAACCAATATTGAATAATTAACAAAGATTTCTTTTCTTTCCATGGTAAAAAGTGAATGATCTGACGAGGATGGCTTAACAGGCACAAAAAAAAACATACAAAAATTTGATTTTTGAGAACAGTTGTTCAATTAATGCATCAAAAAATGTGCAAAGCGTAAAGAGAAATGACCTTCAAAATTTTCATTAATAAAATTTCATCAGGATTTTGTAAAAATGTTAACATTGCAAACTGAACGTAATTTTAGTGCAATTGAAAAATAACATACTATACTAAGCACTACTACTTACGTAATGGACGTTGTTCTCAATTCTCAAAGAAAAATTATATACAGGGTGTCCCATTTTAAATTACGCACCTGAATGTCTCGTCAGGGAAGCAACCAATCTAAAAATAACCCTAACAAAAGTTGTAGCAGGTGACCTTCAATTTGACCTTCGAGGTCATTTGAAGATCAAATCTAATTTTTTAAACGCGATATTCAGGCGCATAATTTAAAATGCTTTGTCCTTAAAATAATCCTCTAAAGGTCATTCCAAAGAACCTGAAGTACCAACCTAAACGTAAAATTTGGCGCTCTTTTCGAATCCGAAGTCAAAAATAGGGGCTCCTGTTTGAAAAATTAGATTTGACCTCAAAATAATGAAACCTTTGATAGGGTTAATCATATTATTTATTTGAATAATATACGGGCATAAGAGCCATTTACATAAAAAAAGGTAAATCTGATAGAGATGGCGATTGAAGAGAAGATTATAAAACAATAGTACAGAAGATTTATTATATACACGTAAATATAAAGTAAAACTACATCGGCTATAGTAGTAAATTGTTAATAATTAATTGTCAAGGATCTTAGAGCCGGTTTGCACTTAGAAAGATTCTGCACACTTGTTAAACTAGCAGGCAGAAGATTCCACAAACGTAGTTTCATGCCATTTATTGACGAATAAAACCTGAAATTCGAATATGAAAGAGACTCTAACAAAATTCTATGGTTACGTAGAGAGTAAGTGAGAAGTCGGTCACGGAAAAGACTATTTAATTCAGGACAAAAAATAACATTATGAATAATTTTAAATACTAGCTACATTAAACGCGCTTCGCACGTACTATTTGTTTATTTATTTATTTTATGGAAGTTATCATCATGATCATGTTAGTTTCAATTTAAAAGTTCGTTTCAATGAGTTCCACTTATACGATAATGACGTACTTTCGATAAATAAAATGATTAAATTTTTCTTATACTATTTTAATTATACAGCTTTAAATACTCAACTCAAGAATTCAATTTTGAAAATTTAAACAAATTCTATTTTGGCACCTATTCTTTATATAGACTAATCAAATAAGTCAACAACAACCAATCAAAACAGTCTTATTGTGATGACAGATTTCATCCATCACTTTTTTAAGACAAAAAAAACAAGAAGATGAGCAGACAGTCATGATAGTTGTTACGTCGAAAATCCCGCCCAACTCGTTCGGAATTTCTTATTGGATGATGTAGGATGCAAGACGAATAATAAATGCTTCTTGTGTTATCCAATATGGAAATTTGCTTTATTGATCGTGAGAGAAAAGCCTTGCGGCATAAAAACCCTTCGAAAATTTCTCGTTGCTGATGAATTAACCAGCCGGTGGTACAATACAAAATACTCGTGACCTTGAGATGCGGCGTGGAAACCGCTAGCTCTTTGTACGTTAATGCTACCCACTCGTCAGCGGGTAGCCGATAGGTGAATGTAGATCGCAATCCACCAGTGTTGGGACGTCGAGAACTAATTGTCTAGTCAGTCGTTGTATCAAGGTATAGATTTTTATTATGCGTTTTTAGGGTTAACTCCGAGATCAATCCGCGACGTGCACGAGAATAAAAGTGAAGAGATGACAGCTCTATTCTCCCTTCTATTTTTTTGTTTAACATCAAAATGAAGGCGATGATGGCTCGCGCGAAGAAAAGAAGATCGCGAAGTCATGTCGTGCTCTCGACGCCGCCTTCATTCGATTTCGCCATAAAAGTAGTGATGTAGTGAGCTTATTGTTTGAATATTGCACAATGATGCTATTTCAGTATAGTTGTGATCAAGCGGACTAATAGGTTGAACGCGACATATCGAAGAAATTTATGATTAATCGACTCGAGTTTGCTGCTAAGAGTATTCATAAATGGTGAACAGATTTGAGAACAGTAGATTAAGTTAGTAATTAACAGAGATTTATAAAGGTGAATTATGGCAGATATATATTGTGGAAGTCTATTTAGTTGTGCGTTTAATAAAGCCTAATATTTTAAAAGATTTTGAGACTACTTATAACTACAAAGTTAACATGAGGAGAAAAAGTAACTGCGGAATCGAACTAGACTCCAAGATCCTTAACAACTGCAGTCCGATTTAATTTTAAATTGTTAAGAGAGTAATCATACAAGATTCGTGAATTTCCTTTTTAAAAGGAGATCGCATTATATTTTTTTATGTTGAGGTCAAGACCATTATTATCGCACTAAACAGCTAACGAGTTAAAATCCGCTTGTAGTAAAGAGCATTCATGTATAGAGCGTACAATTGAAAAAATTTTTATATCATTTGCGTAGAGGAGAACATGAGCATGCTGTAATTAGTACCAATGACATAATCGTTCATATAGAAAAAAGTAAGGGTCCGAGGTGCGAACCTTGAGGTACTCCAGAGGTAACTAAGATAGGCTCAGAAATGCAGTTATTTATACGCACAGCCTGAGAACGATCGCTCAAATAGGAGTTTATAAGCTTGAATAGATTGCCACGCACGCCAATATTCCACACTTTAGCACACACGGGGAGAAAACACACACACATACACACTATAAAAAGATGTATAAGTTACGAGACCTCAACCCCCTTCAGCTAGAGTTCGAACACTTGACTAAAGAAATAATGCACCTCCTTTGGCCGAACTCTCAAAATTTGAACACTAGAAAAATCTCAGAAATAACGCTTATATACCAAAAACAGTAATTATATACATTTTTGCGTCCCAGAAATAACGTTAATGACTTAAGTGACAAATTTTTGAAAATCGATTTTACGCGATTTTTTGTATTTTGAAATATAGTCCTCTATCATATAATTAGAACAGAAATGAATCACCGCAAAAATGAACATTTTCTAGTGCTAAAGCGTATGGAATCAAATTCCACTTAAGTATATATCTCAAAGAAATTTTTGATCGCAGCCTGATTCACAATTATCAAATTATATAAAGGGATTCTATATGAAAACCCGTCCAATGTAAGTTGTCAAAATAAAAACATATTTAAAAATGAAAAAGTCGCTTTTTGAGTATAATATACTAAACTGCGATTTTACAAGAAAATTTTGTTAACAAAAATGCTAGATGTAATTGAAATCGCACGTTTTTTTATTATATCTAACATGTATATTTTCTACAGTTGCATTCTTCATTCAATTTTGTCAAAAAGAGAACATTTTACACTTAACTCGTAGAGATATCTATTTAAATAAAAACTATAAATACAAAAGGTATAGATCTTATTAAAACAAAACTTATTTCTACAATACTTTTTTTGGCAATTCCCTTCCTAGTAAGTTAGACGTAAAAATGATTAAAAGCCTGAATATACTAAAATTAGTCAAATTTTACATAAGTATATTATTAAAATATTTTTGGGAAATTATGATGACATTGAAAACTATATTACGGTGGCTTTCGTAATAGCGGTTATACCTTTATACATGCCAAGACTTTTTAAATATAGACAGCAGGCGGGGTTGCTAGAGTCATTTTTATTTTATTCAATAATATAGTTTTATTGCAAATAGACAAACTTTGTTGCTGTACAATTAATTAATTGTAGGCTGAAAAAATGAAAAAAGAAATCAATACATTAGTTCGGGGAAACTATATGCGTGTCAATGCACTGACAGCGGTGTTTTTGTGTGATTTATTAGATTTTTCTAAACATGCTTATAAAATCATATAAAAAATTATCTGCTTAAGGTGTCCGAATTGCCTAAAAGCATTTTACATTGAAGTAATTACTATGAAGTATAGGGTACTGATGAATTATAGTTATTAACGAAGTTGGTCTTAACCGCTGCACGCCCTGTTCACACCTATAATTAGCGTGTATAATAATTAATGTGCACTTAAGTGGTACCAGTTATATAAGTCTTGAACGAATTCTTCATATAAGATTAATCTAGTAATTTTAATAGGAAGTCTTTTATCTAAACTAGCTGTGATTTTTTGATTTGATAATAGAGTATAAAAGTGGATTTACAGAGAAAAGATTATTTAGTTTAATAAAGAAAATATTTTGAAAGATCAGACGCTTGCGATATACGTGTGTGATACGACGATTAATCATATTTTTATATATTATATATTTAATTTTTGTTTTTAATGTGTATCTTTTAGCGTAATTAATCATGAATAGTGTAATAGTACAATGAATTAAATTTTTAAATGTACTTTTCAATTTTTTCAGTGATTGAACAAGACTTTTTAATACATAATTAATATAGAAACTTATAGTTAAAACTGTCATTATTCTAATTAACAACCGAGAAATGTAGAATGTTGAAACATATTTACGATTTAACGTCATTTTATCTCAGAGATACATAATATTCATTCTTCATATAACTTAGCAAACTTACACTTCTATCATATATAATAATATGCACACATGATTTTCTTTCAGATCAATCAATATCATAATTTTATTCTGAAATCCAGTTTAAAATCATGATGTTATACTGCAATTTTAAGAAATAATGCGCGTGCGCATATGCCTGATGTGTAAAAAACTGAAATACTTTTTAGATCCTAAAATTTGTAAATTAAATTTCACGTTCAAATAAATAAATAAATAAAAATAATTATACATAACAAATAAAATATATGTTTAAATCACGTAAAGGTTTTCAAATTCTTTAGTCTAAGCGATTTACATTTAAAAATAGTTCATAAATTTAATCATATCTTCTTATTGTATTTCGTTAATATTTGCGCAGTTCTCATAGACATTTTATATCCTTCATTGTTATGATAACGATATAACCTTCTTATTTATCGCTTGTTTCCACGCGAAATAGATGGATAAGATTATAAAATTTGTATCTATGATTTGTGGTATTTTTAATTATAAAGATCAATTGTATTGATTAGATATTGCTTTCTCGTATATATAAAAGGTGTTCTATTTGCAAATCTTCAATATTTGAATCAATCGTCATGAAGTGCTTAGTTGGTATTGCTTTATTGTGCTGCACCGTGGGTGTATACTGTAAGTTTCGTGTAAAAATATTTAGAAAATTCTTGTCGTGTACTTTTTTCCTCACATTTAAATTTCAAAACGTATTGATTTTGAAATTTTTGTGAATTTATTAGTCATAGAAATAAGATTAATGTGAAAATATTAGTAAGGATCTTATTTCTATCAGACCAGAAAAGATCCGTCTTATACAATCTACCTAGTATTTAAAAGGAATATATTATTACATCTGTTATTTAAAATTTTTTAAATGTTATTATTTAACATTATACATAAATTTTTAAATCTTACTTTTTCAAACTTTTATATTTTATGGCCATTTGCAGACTGTTGCAAATAAATAATAAAGTACTATCATATATGCATATTTTGTAGCTGTTCAATTTTCTCAATATAGTGATGATGATTTTTCATTTGATCTATATAGTTATATATTTTAATTAATGTTTTTATTTACAGCTAGTCCAATATCTAGCCGAGTGGTTGGAGGTTCTAATGCCGACGATGGAAAGTATCCGTATCAGGTGGTCCTTAGATACGGAGCAATGTTCCTTTGTGGGGGCTCGATAATAAATCAGCAATACATCTTAACTGCGGCACATTGTGTTTATAAGTAAATTTATAATCTAATAGTCTATTTGTAATAACAAATCAATAATAATAGTGCATAAAATATGTTAACATTGATGTTATTTTAGGCGTAAAGCTCAATTAATTACCATTACCACTGGCACAAATGACATACAAGGAACAGGTGGAAAATTTTATTTCGCAAGAAATCTGATTATTCATGAGAACTTTACGTCAATGAACGTAGAAGACATCTCTGATGATATTGCACTTATACGCGTGGACGGAGATATTGAATTTAACGAAAGAGTACAGGCAATCGCCTTACCAACCACGGATTTTGATACTTACAAAAGTCCGGCTATTTTGACTGGCTGGGGAAGAACTGATGTGAGTTTTTTATATTTACTTGCATCAATTTATTTTCTTGAGGAAAAATGTTTATACCAAATGGAGCAAAAGTATTCAAAGTGTGACAATAGTTGTGTTCGAGTTTATAAATTACATGCATGCACATTCGCAAATATGTTTGCTATAATTTGATAAATAAATTAAGGTGTAAAAGATTAATTACGCTAAATTTTAAATATTTCTTTTTAATAAATATAAATATTTAAATCTTTTTAGGCAGCTGCAGCGAATCCAAAGAAGTTGCAAGAACTTGAATTAACAGTTATTACTCAAGAGAGTTGTAAAACTTCCTGGGAACAAATATTAGACACACATATTTGTACTTTGACGAAAGTTGGCGAAGGTGCTTGCAGCGTAAGTTTAATGAAAATATTCTTAAAATACATAATACAAAATATATGTATAATTTCTATATTATTATATCAATAGGGTGATTCGGGCGGTCCGTTAGTATCTGAAGGGGTTCAGATCGGTATTGTCTCTTTCGGAAAAGCTTGCGCTCAAGGAGTTCCGGATGTGTTCACCAGAGTTTTCAGCTACTCGGATTGGATAAAAATTCATATGACTGAATAAATTCTCCAAACTACGAGGAAGATCTGAAGTTTTGTAAATAGTTCATTCTTTATACATGTTTTGTACATAAACTTTTTTAATAAAAATTATAATAAAAGAAAGATAAAATAAGATTGATTTTAATTTTAATCTCTTATACTTGAATTTTGGATTCGTGTAATGAGATAATTCCAACTTCATATTTATACTTTAATGTTTAGATACAGTTTGAGAGATCTTTCCGAAACATTGTTTGGGATTATCGAATGATTTTACTGACGAACATTTTTACACGGTAATAATATACTTATAATTATACGTCAATCATAAGTCATAAGTGTATAGGTATAATCAAGAACTAATTAATTCTTACGGAAAATATTTTAAACTTATCTAAGAATGCGCTCTGGGCACTGTCATAGTAATACGTCCTATCCCTAATACAAAGTACATCACGAAAAATAAATCAATAAAATAAAGATCTTTCACTCACATATAAACTCATTGACACGTGTACCCTCACCCTCAGCGCAAATTTCCCTCAACACAAAGACTTTACTGACCCATAGCAATGAAAATACAATATTTCACATTTTTCTCCATTGCATATTCTAACTGACCAAAACTTTTTATGACTAATTTTTAATTAGATAAATAATAAGGTTTTGTGGATAAAAAAACATACTTTTTAATGAATATTTTAATGAAGATTGCATGGTATATACATTATAGTTACAGATACATATACAATATGATACATTCATTTGTTTTCTCATTCATAGCAATTCACACTTTCAATTAAGGTTTTAGAAAAATAAGTTAATTCAAAATCAATAATTTAAATTTATCCTGACTAATCTTGAAGGGGGATAAGTACAGAAAAAATAATTTTTATGAATGGCAATCTGATATACATTTTCATTGTTTCGAATTAAAAATAATTTATTTTTTAAATCATTATCATTCATAAAAATTTTATAGTTTTTTTATAAAGTTTTTATCACCTTTGACAAACATTGTACAATCATTCCTTTTTTTCTTATATTTTTCAACAGCCTGTACTAGAAAAAGTTCAAGCTGTGTCAACCCATCAATTTTAACCATCACTTTAAATTTTAGAGCATATTATAATATATAATAAGAATAAGATTATGAAACAAATATTTTTGAATTTATTTTAAATTCACTAATTCGTTGACTATTTGTATCTAATTTTACGGCGAGAAAAGACTACTCGCATTTGTACAACAGTTATTAACTATTTAATTAAATGTTTAATATTATTACTATTGGTGTAAAAGCACTATTGGCGAAGCAACATGCTCGAAAATTTCTATTTGAATCTTGAAATTTTCCTTAACAAATAGTTGCGACGAAATCTGTTACAAATTTTTACAACAAAAACTTTCTAATTGGCAACTAGATTCATCCTACTCGCATTTTTATTGTTTAATTGATTTATATATATATATCACCTAAATTATTAGCCCTTAGAACTGGTTGTAAAAAATGTATTACTCGCGAAGCACTTTGTACTTCCTTAATTACTTGTACAATGCACATTACCAACACATATCAGCTTTAGTATAAACATAATATAAATTAAATATAATGGTAACTTGCAAATTTTCTACAATATTTTTTAAAATGATATATTACATAATAAATTATTTGAGGAAATCAACAAAAATATTATAGTTTCAAGAAATGTTAACGACGTCGTTCTATTACGTATTTATTAACATTTTTGCATTTTCCGCTGTTTTTTCAGTTTCAAATTTTGATGAATTGCCTAAATCATTTCTGTAGTAAATATTTTTGTATATTTAAATTATTCTGAATACCATTTTTTAAGAATTATGAGTAAAATTAAAGAATTAAGAAAAAGAAAAAATATATGAAGTCGCGAGTTTTTTTTGTTAATACACTACTCATTCTGCTTACTTGTTTCTAAATGTTTCCATTATTGTTTAAAAGCTTACAATTAGCTTGAAATACTAATAAGAATTTTGTCTGTCAATGTAATTAGCTTTTATCAATTTAACCGGGATTCGTAAACGTTTTATAAATAATATAGTTTTGTCAGAAATACTTAACATAAAAATGTTACTAGTAACTATTACACAATATTCCCACATATTTTATATCATAAAGATAAATAAAATTTGTCTTTAAAAAAATTTCAGTTATTTTTACATCTTGAATGTATAATATTTTAGCGTTTTCCTCATATAAGTATTTCAAAGTATTGACAGCAATCTGACATTTCATCACAAGACAGTTTTGGAAATATGTACTCTGTTTTATGATTCACTAAATTTGTTAAAAATGTGAGGTTTTTTCAGCGTGCAGAATTTGATATAATTGTTATATTTTGTAAATTATACAATAATACTGAATGTTTTCCTTTTTAAACTTTTTTGAATAAAATATATTAAGAGTAGTTTCCTTTATTACCTAAGTATTAGATATTGCTTTGTTATATAAAAAAACATTCTATAATTAAAAATCTGATAAAATATAGGAATTAATATTAATATTATTAATATTATTGCACATATAATGACTTGAATTCAACAAACTTAAAAATAATAATCACAAAAACAAAACCATCTTCTAGATGACTATATACATAATTCAACAATAAAATCTTCTAGATAAAAATAGTAATCATAATAAACATCGCTTCATTCTTTCAACACTAAAAAATTATTAGGAATGTCAGATTAAGTCCTGATGATGGCATTGATAGTAGATATCAACAAAAGCATTATAAAAATCATTAAAATAACAAAATACACTCACAACTAAATATGACAATGTTATATCTACAATTGTAATTAAATATTTCTATTTAGCACCGCATTTTACCACTGACTATTAGCGTATTTACGGTATTTCTTATGAATGAAATATTTCTTAGAAATATTGTTAATTAAATAATATATGTCTACTACCATACAAATTATGATAAAAAGGAAGAGTTGGCGAAGTAGTTAGAGATCTATAGTCTTTCAGAGTATAGTACCATACTTCAACCAACAACATATTTTTATGACTGAACACTTTATGTTAATGTCTGTCCAATGCATAGCAGTGGAACATTTTTAAAAACGATTATTAATGTTGTTGTTGAAGTTCTTGTAAGAGAGGACATACTTCGACTAAAGGTGTACCTAGAATTTCTTGACAAACTTGATTCATATCAGGTTCCATCATTAAAGAAGATATTTGGTCTTCAGTTAACATTTCGACACTGAAAACGAGTACAAATATACGTTATAAAAGAAATTATTGATCCAATAACGAAATAATTAATTTTAGATCATTTTTCACCTGGCAAGACTTTCACTATCTGAAGTTTCTTCTTCAGCATTTAAATAATTCATGGTTTTTTCCAAAGGACTTGGAACTTTTTTACCCTTTAATTCTACCTTCTCTGTTTTTTCTACTTTGTCTTTTTCATTATCTACAACTTTAGATTCGCTGGGCCGTCGTTCCGTTAAATTGGATATATTAAGCATCATCATTCCTTGATTGAGTAGTTCCTTAACTCGTTCTCCTGTTCCAGAGTTCCATAGCATATCCAAAGACTGTCTTCGACTTGAGTTTGCTAAAAAATAATAAAATAATTGAGAATGAATACTAAAATTTTAATAATCGTTGATAAATTATATATATATGTGGGTATAATTGGTATCGGCGGTTTTCGCTTCCCATGGTTATGATATATATAGAAATATTCGATCTTGAGGAAGCAATAAGAATATTTCAAGATCGAATATTTCTATATATATTATATGTGGGTATGTATGTGTCTGTATAAAATATGCTGTTTACCAGAACTTCCAACACTCATTTCGCCAGCAACCGAATTTCGCGATATCCATGTTGCTAAACAGCTATCCAATTTGCCTTTTCTTTTGAATGATGGGCTTCTTGTAACTTGTGCTTTCTTTTCTTCAGTCAGACTTATTTCATTCTTTTCAGTCATTGCAGGTAAAGATTTTTGTGTGACTAATTTTTTATGTTTAGCATTGTCATCATTTGTTGTATTAGATATTTCTGGACTTAAATCTGTTCCAAGAGGTTTATAAGGAATTTCATTTTCTTCTTCATCAAAGTAAGCATCATTATTATAATAAATTTCTTCTGGAGAATTATTTAAACTAATTTCAGTCCATTCATCACCATTTTGTACTCCATTACTTTCATTCTCTTTTTTAGGTGATTGAATTTTAACTTTCTTTTCTATAGGGGACAATACTTTTGTAATGTCAGGCAAATTGGACGTAGAAGCACTAGTTTGGTTCTGGACAGCAGTGATATGTTTGGCATCAGTAGTGGCGATACTTCGTGGTCTGTCTCTTTTTATATATCGCCTAGGCTCTGTTGATGACATATTTCTTGTACTTGTACCAAGGTATTCAGAAGACGAAGTTTTTGCAACCTACAAATTACAAAATATGTGAATATATAATTCATTTGTTTTTAAATAGAATATAAGGACATTACTTTTCGTAAAGAACTGGCATCTGAACTCATTTTTTCAGGAAGGCGTAGATATTCATCGCTAGTATAATCAGTGCTATCTGGTGATTCAGTAGTACTTGAATCAGTTGAATTTGTTTTAGATGGATTGGAAGAAGGATTTCTTGTATCTCCTACTTGTTTAGTATGATTATTTGTACCATCATATCTTCTAGTCTGTCAAAAATCAAATGTTCATAAATTCATGCATTTAATATTCTCATAAATAATGGTTTTTCTAATTATAAATTAACTTACTCTATGTATTTCATCACTTATCCTTTCTAAGTTTCGTAAAGCTTCTGCGTATGTCATTTTGGCATCTGCTACTGACCTTTCAAGTGCACTTACTCTTATTTTTTGTTCTTCCAAAACTTGATTAAAATGTGCTTTCATTTCATAAAATGGCCTAGTATGTAAAAATAGTTAATTAAAATAATTGTGTTTTACAATTTGAAATATTAATCTAATTTTTACAATCAAGTTTTTTAATACACTAAATATTCACTCTTATTTTGAAAACTAAAGAAATAATAAGACACTCGTGCAAAAGTTGGTAACGAGTTACTAATATGATAAAAGAAAAAAATAAGAAATGTGCAAAAAATAAAAAATTAAAACTCTATTCTACTTACAACATGAGCAAGTTGTGCCTGTAGGCGATACTGTTTATCAGAAGCAAACTGCGACGTGCATCCAAACTGCCAACACATGAACACAGTCAAGAAAAACAAAAATTCTCATTGAATACGAGAATAAAGAACCAATGTTTTAATAAAATTACAAATAAATTATTGTTAGAAACCAAAAAATGATAATGTGAATGTGGTATAAATTGATATAGGCATAGGCAAAATTCATTCTCTGAAAATATAGGTAAACTATTTTCTTGCAAAATTCTAATTACATAGAGATAAAATATGCAAGAAAAGCACACAAGAATACCATGCAAAAATGTAACTAAGATATATTAAAAATTATTTTATTATCTAAATGATACCTGGATTTGGCAATGGCCCGTTTAAGCTCTCTCTGTAACCTTTGAACTTCATGTTCAGCTTTATGGTACAAAGCAGTGGTACGTCTATGTTCCATTTCACAAATTGCTCGTTCATGTTCTGATTCATTCACTCTAGAGGTAGCGTGATTTAACATTTCCTGCACAAATATTAGATTCAAATATTTTTCGTAGTATTTTATCAAAAAATTTGTCTATGTGTTAAATTTACCTGCCAAGCATGATCAAAACATCTTCCTTCAGTTTTTAAGCCTTCCTCAGCTAAATAAACCATTTCTTTAGCTGCTGCATGTTGACTATTTGCTCTTTCAAATCTTATAGCAGCTTTCTGAGTTTCTGTCAAAGCCTGTAAATAGTAATTTATTTTTATAAGTATTATAAAAATATAACAATATGGATAAAATCAAAATTGAACTACTTCTTTTGCTTTAAATCTTGCATCATAATAAGGCCGTGACTTTTCAATGCAAGTACCAAGTTTTTTTGCCAGAGTATCAATTTTGAATGTTGATTCACACAACAGTTCTCTAAATGTTGCTCTAGCCTCCTGAAATAACATAAATATATAAAATATTAATTCAATCAACATTTTACAAGATTCTATTAATTTACTTACATCTAAATCTACTTCGAGTTTGTTAATGTCATCAGTTGCAGTGTTAAGACGTTCAAGCTCAATCTAAAAATAAATTGTAGTTTTTCTCATAAATTTTTGTATTCCTTACATTGAACTTAAATTATTTTTAGACAAAAATAGTTTTAGTCAATTAACATGAAAAAATATGAAAAATAATATTAAATAAAATAAACATAAGTTGAAGTCTACATTATTAGTAAATTAAAGTCCTTTGAAACAGGTATATAGTTCTATACTACTTATAATCTATAGAAAAGGCGGTGATCAACTAATTGAAAGTAGCACAAATAAGACTTGAAGTAATCTTTACATAAGCTAGACAAACTATAAGAAATGCAATGGCTATAGAACACTATAGTTTTGAATAAATTAAGAATGAAAAAAAATAAAATTAGACTAAAGTTATTTATATATTTGTAACCATTTAGGAAAATGAAAATTGAAGCATGTGATAATTGACTGTTTTGATAAGAGCACATCACAATGGTGGCAGTAGGTCTATGTTATCTATTTGAATTGAATGTAGGCCAAATTGGCCATAAACAAGAAGAAGCCCAGTGCCGACCCTTAAGCTTTCCGCGAGCGTAAAAGCTCTCGTCTATGGCTGGGCGTGCGCGCAGCCTGAACAGCGATAAATTCATCGTTGCAGAAAACGTCACGAGGAGACGAGTGCGTTACTTATCACGATAGCAGGTGAGAAAAAAAGAAGCTGCTATCGGTCGCAGGCTCTAGAGTCATCGCCAGACAAGGGGGTTAATTGGTTTACGAGGCGCGCGCGGCCGAGCAAGAGTGTGTTAGTTGCGCGAGAGGGTGCAAGAACGGGAGGAACCGAGAGAAGTGAGGGAGAGCGAGAGGTTACCTGAACCCGCGGGTCGACGGCGTCGTCGAGGCGGTCGGCATCCTCGTTGACGGGCTCGGGCGGCTGCTGCGGGGGTCGCCCGCTGCTCATCGTGGCGGCGGCTGCGACGGTGCTCCGTCGACGGGCTTGCGACGACAGCGGCGGCGGCGATAGGGAGAGTCCCGACCCCCCTAAACCCTATTTACAAGCGACCCTTTCTCGCCTCCCACGCATACCACCTGTGCACGCACGGTACGAGGCATCGTCTGCTACGAACATGTCAGGTGGCCATATTGAGGTGCGACTGCCGCTCCGTGGCGCTGTCTGTCGCGTTCGGATCTTACCTCTCTGGAGGTCTGGCCAGGTCTGGCCACTCTGGACCGGTCTGGGGTATTTGCTGACTACTCTGGACGCCTATATCTGCAGATATATGTGTGCTTCGAGTGCGCGCCGACGCATAACGCGACTTGCAAGTTACCCGTGAAAATTCTTACTGGTTTTGTGACAAGGCAGGATTCTATTCTACGTTTAGGTATGCTGACGTGACATGCTCATTCGTGAGCTTGCGCAACTTTTAAACTCTAGAATGACTTTATTTTCTGTCGATTACAACAATCACTATCTTTTATACGGAAGATGGAACAGACAATCAGGTACAAAACTAACATATTTCTTACACATTAAAAACAGGTTCAAAATAAAATTTTTATATTTTCAAACCTATGTTCTCTATCTCTTACATTTGACGCTTTAAAACAATTATTGTGTAAAAATTGTTTATTGAAAAATAATGAAAAAACTAACTTCGTGCAATTAATTATAAATTTTGTTTTCGAAATTGCAATTTATCAGTAAAATAAACATTTTATACAACAGTATAAGAACTTTTGGCAAGTATATATATATATATACAAGTCCCGTTTTCAAAAAGTCGAGTTACAATTTTTATATAACTTGTAAAAAAGGTTTATCTTTACAAAATTATTTTAACCCTTCTACATTACAAATGAACTTCTGTATTAAGCGAATATTATAAATTATTATAAATTATAAAAAAGAAAGTAGATGAATCGGTGAGTAGCAGATAGGAAAGTTTACATAACTTCTGTTTTTTACGTGTTATATATTGACGAATTTATTGATTACATCCTGCAAACATAAAATCTATTAAAGCAAATGAGTTTTGAAGTTTAACTAATAATTAATTAAAGAATTATTTATATATGAGAGATTATAATTTCAATATTAATCGGTCCAGGTTTCTTTAATTGTTAAAGTAGCTTTGAAAATTCGCAGCTTTTTTATTGTAAATGTAAATACTTTTCGGTTTTGTCCATTTGTGCTCTACACTATTTATTTTTGTTAGTTTATTGTATAGTTTGAATTTAAAACTAATTTCTAAAAATTATATTTACTGTTTTTATATTATAACTCTGTAAAGGATCGGCGATGTCTCTATCTAGTAAGATTATGATATGAAGATGCCATTATAGAAAATCTCATTTTACAAAGGCAGAAGAACGCTACAATATTTATATTTATTTTGTGATTTCTTTCAAGATGTATGTACAATGCATTTTATGTCTACCTTTTATTAAACATCGAGTTTATATACAGTATACTATAGATCTTATGTGAGTTCTTGTATCCGAACTTAAGAAAATATTTTGAACAAATTTTTTTTTTTTTAAATTAACTTCAAATACATTTTTCTCTGGATTTTGGATAAATAATTAAAGAAAAATGACTTAAAACCATTTCAAAGGTAAAACATAGAATTTTTTAAACTAAATTTTAGTGCTATACAGGATTTTAAGTTAGGGCAGGTAGTTAGTTAAGAAATATATTCCATTTCTTAATACCATTAGTCCTGTATAAATTCATACAGGTTGATCAAGGAGCGCGGGAGCGACCCGTGCTATATTATACATTAAAATCGATGGGTGAGATTTTAATCTGTTATTTTACGTTTGTTAAATACAGAGAAAAAAATCAGGTCGATTTTAGAAGTTTATGCGATCCTATTTTAAAGTATGAAAAGAGAATATTCACTTCCTGACCTTATGTCTGTATACCCAAGCAAATATGATAGTACTGCGTCCTTTGAAGAACATTTGATATTTATCTATTTGCTATTTTTTTTATAATTATACCTCGCGAATTTCTGAATCTATACGTTTCTAATTTCTTGCGTGGTTTCGCTCCATCGCATAAGAGATTTCTTCTCTTTCATTCGCTCATCGCGTAAAAGAGAGAGTGCCTTGCCATAGCCAACTGTTTCTACTGCTCACGTCTCTTTAGACGGTTGGTGCTATATACGTATATTCCAGGTAAGGAAACACGCCTATTACCGCGGATGGTATTATAACAAGTCGAATAACAAACCGTGGAAGTAGCTGCTTTCATGAACGACTGCACTCGCCTATGTTAAAAAAATGTAAATTATATTATATTTTGATAAGTGGCAGATAATTACATATTAGCTTACGCAGGCATGATTTCTGCTTATTGATACAATGTTAGTGAATGTACACCATCTCATAAATGTAATGTATTTTCTTAATGAATTAGTATACTTGTTATCACCTGATACTATTGAAATCAAGAGGACATAGACCAGTCACAAAGTGGCACGCAAACCAATTAATATAGTGATGCACCCATTGCAATTTTGTTTACCTTATTTGTACGTTGAAGTTAATTAAAGATAATTGAAAAAGTTACAATTTGTCACATTTCGTTCCTGGCTTCACCGTCAACTATTTATATTTTGTTTCGCAAAAATATTTACAAAAAAATCCTGATACATCGAGCAGTCTCATATTGGTAAATACCTTTGATAGAGTTGTTATGCCTTAAATATTATTTGAAAATATGTATTATTATTAGGAAAACTCATTTATTTAAATTTTGGAAAATATTTAGTGAAACTGCATGAAATTTGTTTTCAGTAAAGAACACAAAATATTTTCCTTCCAAGAAGAAGGTCGGGCATCTGAATATTAGATCCAAATGTTAGAAAATCTCAAGTTCTGAATTCTTTCCATTTTTCCAAAAATCTCTTCTTGAAACATTAATTATTCAATGTCGACGAGTTATAAATATTATTTTAAAAAGTGAAAGTAAAACTAAAGAAAATAGTTTCTATTTGTTTTTATAGAATTAAAAAAATATCAATTATTCTGTCCAAAATTATAAAAGTTTGAAGTTAAATAGCGAAAGTGCGCCAAAATAAAACGAATAATGTCCTTAACTGAGTTTTTTGATCTTTAAGGTTTCGTATTTTTCAATCCAAAAACATACTGTATCAGAGGTCCTTTTCTAGTAAGTATACATTTTTAAAATGACACATTCGTTTTGTAGAATTACTGTAATATACTTGCAATATAATTCTGAATTTGATAACGATCAAGTCTGAAAATCCTTCGAATATTTTCGAATTAATATAGCTGATCACAGATTAAAAGTCCTTTTTGAACCCACCCAATTTACCCATAAAAATATTATTGTAATCAATCCTAGTACTATATTTCTGCAACTTTGAGATCCGTCAATTCGAAATCTAGAAAACAGTTTTTATAATAATGGAAAAAAATAAAAACTGTTTTCGAAGTTGATCGCCAAATCCAGAAGTGCAGAGAGTTTCAGACTAAATCACAATCATCTTCGGATGTAAAAAGGGGTTTCTGATTTGATCGTAATTATATAAGTCCGAAAGTAAAAACATTTTCAGGACTTGACTGAGATCCAGTACGACTGATTCACAGTAACTCTATTGTCTATAAAAATTGTTTAAAATAATTTATGTATAACATTCGAGATTCGATTTTGGTTCTATATTAATGATTATATTATTGTAATTATTTATTATATAAGGTTTTACTGCATAATTACACAGATCAACAAAAAGTACCATCTGCTGAGTCGGAACCACTCTATCTTGAAAAACGACGTTTTTTTTAACTTTTACTGCCATGTACTTTATAGAAATAGGCATGATCAGTAAAAAGGACTATTGTATAAGTTAATCAAATGAACATAGTGAATATTAATTCTGTGGCTTCTCGGAATAACCGAATAAGTCCACTTTTTTTTAAAATCGAGATAGCTCCGGATTTTGTATATTCAAATAAGCCTTTTTCATTTACTTACTTCATTTCATTCACTTTCAGTAATAGCAAAAATATTGCCGTAAAGCAACAATTCACTCGAAACGTAACTGATAAGTCCATTTTCCAAATAATATGCCCGGAATAATCGGATAAGTCCATAATTTTTTTCGTTTATCGTAGTTATAATTTATTTTATCTATTCAAATTTAATGTGAATGATGGCTAATATCCATATATTTATCTGTTTATTTAAAAAATTCCTATAGACTTTCAAGTTATAAACATTTTAAAATTTTACAATATTAGTACAATACAAATACAATAGAAATGTCAGAAAAATAGAAATTTCTCGAATAAGTTAGAGGAATTCATAGAACAATTATTGCTAATTTTGTAATTTGTTGACCATATATGTTGTCATAATTAAATTAAAGAATACGCTCTAAAATAAAGGCGAACCGCACTATCAGATAAGTCCACAGCTCTCGGCATAACCAGATAAGTCCATGCTTTTGTTGAGTTCTAACTCGTGCTTAACGCATCAAAAAATGTATAATCTGTTCAAACCACTGTGTAAATATGTATTTAGAATGTGTCAAATGACTAGACAAGTATCGCGACTCGTCTCGTTTCTTCCAATCTTATATATAAGTTTGAACATTAAAACCCGTTTTTCTCGGAAACTCGAAAAGTGCACTCGAGTTATTCGGTTATTCCGGGAAGCCACAGAATTGGATGCTTAAATCCAAAGATTAGCAGTTATTTGCGTTAAGCTGATAAAATCAATGAAAAATTTATATTTTTTACTTTAACATTGAAGTACGAGTACGTCAAGGCTGGACACTGATGCTGCATAAATTAATTTTGTAAAATAAGCTTTACGACATCTATTTTTTTACTTTAAATTAATTTGGTTAAATATATATATATAGGAATACAGTAATCTCTACACCAGCTCAAGGTACTTTTTTGTGGAAATATGTTATCATTACAACAAATGTTATTCTTAATGTGGAAAATTCATATGAAGTAGAACCATAAATGAAGTTTGAGGAAGTGGGGGATCACATCAGGGACTTGATTATTTTTCCATGAACAATTACTATATCATATAATTGTCCATTCATTTTTCGACATAATTACTCAACCGTTTCTATTAAAATAAAAAAGATTTTTGTTTTGTCAATTTTTTCAAACAATCTACGTTTCATTATATTGTCTTACCACTTAATTTGAAACCTAACGATATCTGAGAGAATGATCCTTCAGCTACGGTACTATACTGATTCACCTACATCATCAACACGGTAGAGTCACCTGTAAATATTTTCTCAACACCGCATGTGAATAATATGAAATCTAGAAGCAAGCTGACATTATCTCGAATTCTAAGTTGCCAACTCGACGTGAACTTCCAGCCGAGACGTTTGCCGTAAATCGGCCGCTCGCTCGCGTTTTCGCGTCTTTCTCTTTTCGCAGCAGCGGCTACAGCAGCAGCAGCAGCTGTTGCAGTGTATACCAGCTCATGTATAGGCGAGCGCTCACACGGCTCTGCACGGCTCACCTCTCGCTCGGCGACGGTCGCGCGCAGTCACCGCCCGCCGCCGCAGGCCGCAGCGCAGTCTCGCAGCTCTCCGCGCAGTCGCGGCCTCGTGCACTCGACCCTCTCTCGCTCTCTCTCTCTCTCTCTCTCTCTCACTCTCTCCCTCTCTCCCTCTCTCTCTCTCTCTTTTCTCGCTGGTCCATATTCGCTCCCACATTTTCCAGCGGTGATTACTTACTCACTCGTAGGAGTATAATAATTGTGCGTCGTTGCTTTAAAAGTCACGGGACCGTCCGAGGTAGAACCGGAGATCTAGGGAAGAATCGGCGTTGATCGATGTCGATTTGAAGCTTGAAAACGGCGTGCTGCAGCGAGTATACGTATCTAAGGAGTGCCGGCGAAGGAAACAGAGCGAGTGTCGTTGAGCAGGTGTGACGGTGAGTGCGACTGCTGCTTATTTTCTATGCATATACTATACTTCTCTCGATTTTTTAATAGTTGCACGGGCGAAAATTATTCTTTCCTTTTTATCTTGTATATTTTAAATATATACATAGTGCCTTAGATCATGGGCTGTTGACATCTATAAAATCGATTTTCCAGAATAAAAATATACAACCATTAAAGGTAAATGAATTTATTTTTAAAAAAGATAAAATAATTTTTTTAAAGTTGAAAATATCAACTTATGAAATGGCATAGTATTTTCCATTATATTTTTTCTGCACGAGTCCCATACTTTATACTTATTATTGCTATATTATAAATGCTTCGTTTCCTAAAAATTTGTAAAACATTATTTCGCTTAACGTTTGACGGAGCCGATCTGTCCGCAAAGTCTGTACGTTCACTGCAAATCATCGGCTTAACATTATATAACGAGATCGTCGATCCGAAGCAACGGATAAGGATTGCAAATGAAGCGTAAAACACAAAAGAGCGTTGAATTCGCTAGCCGCGCTCCCATACGAATTGTGCCGCGTTGTAGGCGGAGCGTTGAGGCATCTTTGAATCTTGCGTGACTCTCTATATACGGATTCTGCGTGCGTATAATTATATACCTATATATACATCAGGCGCTCGCGATCGAGGATCGACCCCGACCCTCTCACGAGCGATCGTTGACTGTTGGTGTATATATAGGTATATACGTCCGTGGACTTTCTATTTCGGATTTTTTACGCTCACGCTCAGTCACCGAGCGGGACTTTTGTCATTCTTTGTAGTTTGCTCCTTCTCACTTCGTTCCCTAATCAAGATATGACTTCTCTAGGTACAATTTGTAGTAGAGGACTTGAAATTTTATCAAAAATTTATTTTTATTTCGCGAATGTTTTAGTTCTTTGTATATTTATTATGAATTAGAAAAGTTGAATAAAAGTTATAATTAAAAAAAGCAGTCTTTTTTCTTATGAAATCACTCATAAAAGAATAATTGATACCTTTGTATTTCAAACGTTACACCGTTTAAGCTAAAACTATATTAAAAACCAAAAATAGTATGAAATACATAATATGCTAGTTATCAAAATTAACGTTTTTTACTTTCACAGAGAAAGCTAACGGAGATAACTATATATAATATTTAAACTTCTTAATAAAGGAGTGTACCGAAGATTAGATTTAACGTGTAATGCCTCGAATACAAGGCTTTATTACGATACTGTAGACTATGTTATTTTTATCAAAATCAATAATTGAGTTTATGTATGTAAATACTTATATAATGATTTTTAAATTTACATCTATACAATTATAAATGTCTAAAAAAATTCGTAGCTCATGGTGAAAATTGCACGGTACAGTTATGTAGTTTGACATTTATCACAATGACACCAGAATAAACAATCTAATTTGCACGTACAATACTGTTGGACAATCCGCAGCTGGAATAAACCACACATTGTCCTATTCATAAAAGACATCATTTGCATATGAGCAAAGGAAATGTATCATGCAATCCAATTGTAACGGTAAAAATACACGAGTCCGCTCGATCTGGCAATGGCTTACACACACACACGCGCCAGAAACAAAGGATTGAAAAGCTACTTCCCCGATTGACTTTTCTTTTTTAGCACGCATGCAGTTTCACATGAACGCGCGCGACTCCGCGAAGCCCTTACGACGAGACGACGACCAGTCGTCGTCGTCGCGGTGTTGCGAAAACGACCGAAGAACGAGACTTGCGGCTGGAAAGTTTTTCCTGCGCTCGTTTGCGCGGCCGCGCTCGCTCGTTCTTTGCTTTGCAGCACTTTTATGCGCGCACATACACTATATATACACGCGCGAGCCGCGTCACGCAACTTTCTTTTGTTGTATCTCGCCAAACGAGAAAAGCGCGCACGCGAGCGCAGATGGCAATACTACGTATATATATGTGAGGTACTTATGTGCGTGTAACGCTGGCTCAAAATTCAACATGGCGCGAGCGTGTGAGCAGAGCGAAACGAGATTCGCTTTGGTTGTTCAAGTAGGTATAATTCATTTGATAGTGGAAAATTTCAATTCAAAGATTCTCGAGAGCTCTAGCGTACACGGAGACTTTTCTTGCTAAACTTATACTGAATCATATTTATTCGTAAACAGCTGCGATTACTTTTCAAGATCGGAACAGTAGAAGTGCATCAATAACAAAGACTGCTTCACTTGCCAGTAAATTATGTAAACAACATTTTTTATGGACAAACTTTAACTATTACGTATCATGAGTTATTTTTATTAGACAAAGAAAGTAGAATATTACAGGGTTTCTTACATTTTTTGCTTTATTAAGTGCAATATGAAGGAAAAGTTTTTTTCGCCCTGACGTTTATTCTTGCAAAATTTCCGCGCTAACTACGAACCTCGTTGTTTTTGCATTCACGAGATTGGCGTTGATTATTTGAAAGGCACCACGCGAATTGCCACGCAACGTTGCTTTGCAAAATTTGCGAACACAATAGAAACCGATAAGCATTACGTTCCTCGTAAAAAAACCAGGCATTAAATATATGTCGATAGTACATATAACGAAGCTATTTGAACGATTTTTTTACACTCCCAAATGACATTGCAGGAAGTTTGCAAACACAGTATATTTTGAGATAACAAAGATATACACCCACATGGAGAATGTACCTTTCGTACCGCGTGAACACTCTCGTGACCTTTGCTGTAGGTTCTTGGAAGTAGGTTGGGCAATAGCTGTGGCTCGATAAGACGAACAATTAAATTGTTTGAGTGACGAAATCGATAAGAAAAAGGAGCGCACAGGACATGTCGAAGGAAAATTCATTTCCTTGCGTGATAAATCTCTGCCGCATGTTTCTTCAAGGGATTCTAGTATACGTAATTTCATAAGGCCAAGGTTGCTGGAACTATTTTTCATCGGTTTTTTTTCGCTAATACGTTTTCTATTAATTCTTACTTATTGTTAATTGTTTAATTCAATATAATTATACTGTACAATTATATAAATTATAATCATTGTTACTACTATATTTTATACTATTCGGCAAATGTTGGCTTGACTTCATTTCGATATTCTAGCAATTTACGATTTTAGTAAAGGAGGAAACTATTTACATAACTAGTACATGTGTTAAGCGTCACAATTGATGCAAGAAAGAATTTGCATTGAATGAAGGATATTAAGAGATATGAATGGTTCTCATAAATTAAGCACATAATATTTTCTGATCGTAAAATTAAAAGAAAAGGTTATAAAAGCAACCGTCATCATTTTTAAATAAGAATAATAATATGTTCACAATCTATATGCCAAAATTTATCGGTAAAAACTATCACTAACATTTAATCAACTAAACTAATTCACAGAACACAACAAGTATAAAATTTAAAAACTAATTAATAAGTTGGATCAATTGTTCAAAGTTTTCATTTTTAAATTACGTAATAATATCTACTTTGAAAAAGAAGTCTACATTTGAGTTTTTTTACGTTTGGATTCACGTATAGTTGAATTTTATGTCACTAGGCAATTTTTTTTTTTATATTTTCAATCATACTTTTAATAGTTAAATAATTTATTTCGAATGTAATATATTTATTGTTTAGACAAATATATACAGTGGTATAATAAAAAATAAAGATTGTAGATACACCTTGCCGGTATTTTTTAATGATTTCCGTGACATGTTAGAATTAAATTACACAGTACGTATATCGTAGTCTCGAAAATTACACATTGTTGTTGAATAATTCGTTGTATACTATTACTTAACTAACAAAATTACGGGTTACACTGTTATGTGTGCAATCCGAAAGCGATAAAAACTGCCAAAAATTTTTGCTCAACCTCTTTGTAATAAACTTTATTGTTTAAACTATTTCTACTAATATTTTAATACGAGAATGGTATTAGAAAATTATCCTTTCATAACTACCTTTTTATTGAATTAACTAAAATCATATTGCACGCATATTAATGATCACTTTGAATCTTCTATTTACATAATTGTTACAGCTTTTTATTAAAATAAAGACGCATTAGTTTCTGTGCATTAACATTAAACAGCTGTTAACCCATAGTTTCGATATTTACTGGCGCATAAATGAGAATAAAATAATTTTGCGATACATGTTAAAGCACTGATCTGCATATGTGTGATAGGTGGCAGAAAAAAATTTAATGTACGTTGGTGAACCGGATAAGTTTTCATATCGCTGAAAGCACCCACTCTATTTTCTCCGGCGGTGAACGAGTTCGCTGCAATTTATAACTCACAGGCCAGTATATTTTCACTCGGCACTCCTACTTGCTAGATCAAAGCCACAAGCGTGACGCGCTTCTTATTTTATTTCGCGTATCCATTCATCTCGCACAGTATTCAATGTCGATTGATATACATATAAGTAATGTTTTATTAGTTACATACTGTATGAAAAAAAATGGTTGAATTTATGTAAATAGAAAAGTTTGTTTAGTTTCAAAAGGAACTTAACGTTCAGTTAACGTTAAATTTCGCGATATTCTAAATAATATTAATTGCGGCTGTTATACTTTTTGAATATATAATATATATATATAGTTAAATTCATATATACGCAAAACGTATAACGTGCTTATACAAACATAATAAAAGATATTATATTTAGCGGTGATTCAATAGAGAAGACGAACAAGCATGAAACGAAAAATACTAATATGGTATGGGCTTATAGAATCATGTCCCGTTAATGCGACTCACGTAGTATGTAGCCTGGTTTTGCAACTTCTCACCGCTATACAGCCTCACTCAAAATTATTCCATAGACTTGCATCTTTTAGCGATGACCCGTAGACTGATCGTTGCGAACATGACGCAATGTTTGAACTCTTTTTTACTATAAAACAAGAAATAGTTTCGATCATAATTTACCTTTTTTAATACGTTTGATTTTAATCATTTTCTGGATTAAGAATCGAATTTGTAACAAGGTAAAGAATAAAGCTTTCTAGTCTCAGATAATTTGATGACTTATAATTATGATTATTTTAGGTAAATTTCGTACGAATTTAAGAACAATTTACAAAAAACTTAAACGATCATGAATTTTATCATTTAAATCTCAATGTTATTTTAATTATTAACAATAGTATAAATATTAAAATACTTGTGCTTTTTAATAAAAAAAAAAAAAGGTTTTTTAAATTTATTAGTTATTTTGTAAAATATATAAGAAAAATTGAACAATGAATTTATGAAATACAAATACTTTCGATTATATTAATTTATAGCTTAACCAACTATTTTCAACTACTAACCAATGCTTTTGCAACTTGACGAAAATAAGATATTGGAAATGATTCAACTTAATTTAATGACTGTCAGAGAAATCTATTAATATTTATAGAAAATATTTTATATCAAATATTGTTTCCTGTTTTTATATATATAAATTGCGAGATTAGAAATCCATGAATACTCTCAGGCCGTCTATTCTTTTTAGTAACAAAAGATGTTGTTGATGATATAGTTGATTAGCATTAAAAAATACTAATATTACTTTAGAGATTTTGTATATATTTTTAGCTTTAAACATCCTTACTATTTGATTCGCTACATGAATACCTACACTAATTTCCATTAATTCACATACCAGTATACGTAAATTAATTATTAAATTCTATTTGAAAATCTACCTTTCAGTATAATAAGATTAAAGCATATCAATGCTTAAAATTTTGATATCAGTCGTCTAATGTATCAATAGTTTCTATAATAATGAAAACATGGTGCCTCAAAAGATCTTTGTCGATTAATTTTGTATGGTAATGAATTCGAGACACGTATACGATACCCGTTACACCGAAAAACAGTCGAATATTCTCATGCATGATTATCTTGCACCTGGACGTCAACCGCCATTTACGTTATAGACGATTTTCATGAATGTGTCTTTTAAATTCTATACGTCAATCTCCTCACTATACCATATCTTGCATAATTACAGTTTTCTATTTAGAAGAGATATATTGTATATTTACACATATTTTAAAAACATTATAATTTGGCGAATTTACAGTCTATGAGTATGATCGATAAGAAAATTAGTTTATTTACTTTGATTAAGTAAAATTAAAGTAATAAAGCAAGTAAAATGAAAATTTAACAAAATTAGTACTATAACGTTTTCGTTGAATATTATTAGTAATGTTATAAAGTCAATTTGAATGAACTAATGTTGACTGCCTAATTTGTCTAAAGCTTCCTTTAAAGCGGGGAAGAACAGCCGGTGAGCGATGGGAACATATTTACAAATAACCATACGGTGTATATGCGCTTGCTCGTGTGATAGAAGGTCTAATAAACTCTCGTAGCAGATAACTGCGTATAAAAACGTCATCAGAACGGTGCACTCAGCTGTACGCATATATCAAATTTTTGTTTGAAAAGTTTAAATTTTTAAAACTTATGCGTTAATTGCGTATAATATAGTTAACACTGCGACTAATCATATCGACAAATATTTTTTATGGTCTGTTATATTATCTGTGAAATTTTTTATCAGATATTAATTTTTTCATTTTCTCATCATGATACGGTTTCAATTTATTTTACATATAGTTATTAATTTTAAAAAGATTTTATTTCTCATAAAAATGTTAAATATTATAATATTGTAAAAATGATGTTATTTATAAAAGAATTTAGTGTCGAGTTGAAACCTATTCGTTTTGTAACTTTAATGCAAAAATCACTCATCTCGAAATCCTAAAGGGGACAAAAAGAGAGGGAGAAAGAGAAAAAAAAAACGAGGCTCTATTTTCCTTTTGCCAGATTCCATGAAACGAAGCCTCGAAAGTCGAATTTGCCGGCACGTTTCTTATTATACTCGAGCACTGAGCGTGACAGCTTCATGGGTGTGTGTTTGCGTCACAAAGCCGGTCTTACCATAAACCTAAAACAAGGGAACTCAGGGAAGACGTCCTGCATAAATTTACATTTTCATTGCTACCGATTTCAAAGGACTGGGGAACAATAATTGTAAAGAATGTGTGGTGCAATATAAGTTCTGAATTAATTTTCAGATATTAAACAGTTTTTAAATTATATATTATTTGGTTCATGAAATAATATCTATAATTTTTGAAAATATATATTTTTGCTCATATACAACTGAAAAATTTTTTTAGCTAGCATAAAAATCATCTTAAAAATCATTAAAATAAATTACTTTAAAAAGTAAATGCCGCATTATTACTGATGTAAAATATCTTTAAATACCATACGAAGATGTGGCAATATCTCATTATAATTATAGATATGATAATATGTATTTTCAGTACATGAACTACTATCGTATCTTTGTTCAAATTGCCGTATTCTGTAGGAAAGTTGAATATTTGACTATAGTTTATAGAGTTATAGTTGAAAATGTAGGCCTATATAGACATGTGCATGGATGCATAAAACGCTAATATACTCGTGTGCGAAGGAAGCTCCGCCGATGAGCAAAAATTACGGGCCTATGAAAAGATTTGAAAGAGCATGCACTGGTCTGCAATACATCCGACTACGTACTCCTCCCCCTTGTATAAGCGAGAAGCGTCACAGCGCGATCGGAGGCCCTCGAGAGCTAAGTAGCTCGGGGCGTCTCGGGACGAGCGCACTTATATGCGCTCGCGGTACACTTTCGAGGCGGTGCAAAAAGCCGAGGCCGGCGACGTCTCGATATATACGACTTTATCCGCGAGCGTCTATGTATATATACCTACATATTGTATATATGTATATAGAGGAGAGCGACAGGACAAGGAGTTTGCTTTACGTGCACGGGGAAGACGGAGTTACGCGGGATGTGTCTGCGTCCTGTCGGCACGAAGCACACATAACGGTTGTGCTTGCTCGTGCGCTGCTCTCTATCGTCGCCGCAGAGATGAGAGCGCATTCGTATTCACGGGAGGTCGCTCGTAAAGAGCGCATGCAAAGTGCACCGGGCCAGCTCGTACGTACTGCGCGGCATGATATATACTTTTATTTTCACGTGCGCATTGTGTGCCCACACACACACTCACACACACACATATATATATATATCTGCGGCGTTTCCCCAGGGCTTGTCGAGCCACGAGTAAGTATTATATACGTATACGTTCGGCGAACTCTCGTTCAAACTCTTCCTCCTTCTTCTCCTCTTCAAGGTTTAGACGCCTACATACAATACTGTATACGAAACGCTTAAAAACGATTTTAATATATTTCAGTAAAACAACATCTTCCAGTCTTACTAAATTCACTCATGTTTTCATTTTTAATTACAAGAGTTTTTTCAAGAGTGTCAAAATGACGTAACTTACACTCTTTTGACTCGTAATGTCGAATTTCCATTATAATCGGATCTGGTAGATTACAATATGAGTTGTACGTTCTTTCATTACGTAAATATCATATAAATTTATTGTGTGTATCCTTAAAAATATGTTTTCCTATACAATGAAGTCGAATTAAAGTTTAGTTCATTTTATTTTTGATTTTGATTTTTAAGTGAGTTTTTAAAATTTTTTAATCCAATATCTTTTGAGTAGATCTTGCAAGAAGAACTTTAATAATAGTATTTTTTTTATTTAAAAAATTAACTTGTTGGTTTAATACTTACGCCTGCAGAAACTTGAAATTCGTGATTCATGTCGGCTCATTAATCTTTTATCGTGGAATTTCCTGATTGCATTTCAAGAAAACATTAACAAGTATCAAATAGGCACGAGTGTAGAAAGGAACATTAACAATCTTAATGTATTGTAAAAATATAAATTCTATAATACTTCATAAATGACATTAAACGTCTTTCGGAGATTAATCATTGATTTAGGATGTGCGAGATTACTACACGCTTCATTATTTATTCAGCCTTATCAAAGCATAAAGCTGATCACATATAATTTATGCAATTTCAGTGAAAAACACATACAATCTACGAAAAACATGTCGATGGTGATGAGAGGTTCCGAAAATTGAACATCCTGAAGTTAAATGTCGTACGACGAAAGGAGGCGTCAAAATGTTATCTCCGCATCTCAATGTCAATGAACTGTGCTCTCTCTCTCTCTCTCTCGTTCTCGAGTTCCTCTCACTGCGCCACAGTTGCGCCGCATAAGCCCATTAGCGCGTCGGCGCACGAAATCCGATAATTGAATTTTCATCTCCGCGCCAGGAGCGCGTCTGACTTTCATCGCGCGTTATATTATATCGCGCGATAGTAGAAAAAAAAGGCGCCCCTCTGCTGCGTATATATAACATGCACGTGCACGCGGGCGTGCCAGCCGCACGCAGTCGGCCACAGCCGGATGCACAAATATACGCGGGCGGCCATAATCGACGCGGACGCCCGACGCCTTTGATACTGTTTATCGCGGAAATGCCCGCTGCGGATGTGTATATATATACACAGGCTTTTTCAGCTCGGCCGACGCTGCATTATGCAGTGCTTCGTGTCAATCAAATGCCGCCATGTCGCTGCTCCGCGCGACCGCCGTCCAAATTGTCGGCGATACAGGCGCTGGAAAATTGGTCAACTCGAGACCGGCTGCGTTGGCACTGATTATTAAATTGGACCTCGAGACATTCTACGCTCATTAATTTTTTCATCGATAAAAGCATTGTTTATATTAACAAATCAGCGCAATTAACATTTTTCGGATAAATTTCTTTTATCGAAAGTCATTAAATTATTGTCAAGGTTACTATAAACTGATCATTTTTATTTTATATATATGTATCGATAAATAATGAGACGTTCAATTGGTTTGTTGCGCATGCATTAGAAGCGGAGCTATTGTAAAGAGATGTGTCATTCTGTGAGCGTATACTCTTAGAAGTTATAATTTGCATTTAAGATTTAAATATGTACTATAACTAATCGTGCGAAGCTTTGGTGATTTTGCATATATAAGTGTACCATTGTAGCCATGAAAATTAATTCAACAGTCAGTCAAGGTCATTTTAATTTTTCTTTGTTCAAATTTGAGTTATTTACAATGGAATGCATGAATTAATAAATATTATTGAATGAGTATCACGGTGCACTTGACCGTTTACACTTATGTGAAATTTCTATTATCTTAATCAAGTAAATTGCCGTCTTTTTATGATGAGGCTATCATATGGGCGTACGTATTTCATGCAAAATTACATTCCGTTTTGGAGGGCGTGCAAATATGGAACTGCGTCATGAGAAGTGCGTAAAAACATTTATTTTTAAATTCTTGAATTATCGGCAATTATATATTTTTAGTTATTTTATATATTCGATGAATTTTTAGATATATGTCAGCAATCAAAAGGTTTACTTAGATATGAAAAAAAAATTAATTTAAAATAATAGGTATAACAAATAGTACATTATGATACGGGTGTGGAAGGTGATTATTTACCGCATGAGACGTTTTTCGCACGAGCGAAGCGAGTG
>JAYJLV010000056.1:5245270-5259457 GCA_036873485.1 Torymus texanus
GCCGCGGCAACTCTGCGCATTACTTCTTCTGCCTCCTCTCGTGCGCTGTTGGCGGCAATAGGTTCTCTGTTAAATGCGTGTGTGTGTGCGTGCGTGCGTGCGTGCGTGCGTGCGTGCGTGCGTGCGTGCGTGTGTGTGTGTGTGTGTGTGTTGAAACCGGAAATTCGTTTCACGTGAGCCTCCCGCTGCTGCTGAGAGCGCGCCCGTGCATGTGCATATTGCCGGGTAAATTCGAGTGAATGACTCCGCGAGGATTCGAAAGAAATTGCCGTTGCGTAATGGACGTGGCGAACTGCGATTCTCTCTTGATGCTTTAGCTGATTTTCACGTCAGATTGGAATAAAACTTTAGTTTGACTACTTCTTTTTCACAAGATGATTGTCGCCGTGTCATTATTTCTTCATAAAATTATTTGTAACATTTTTACACGGCTGGGTAGCAAATGAAATTGTAATTATTTGATAATAAAAAACTAGCTTTTAATTATATTCCACCAAAGACAGTACATAATACATTTAAAACAAAGCAATGGTAATCAGCCATTGTTGATTTTCGGCCTAGTAAATAATAATTATACTTAAAAAATCTAAAACTATAATCACTGTGCATGTAAAATAAAATTATCAAATTATGTGCGTACCCCGTTCATAAACAAATGTTCGTTACTAAAAATTCCTTCCCGGCATTGCACTCATACAGTGATAGTAATGCTTTCATGAGTTACACTTTGGCATTGAATGCCTCTTTTGTTCCTGATAATAATATACTGCACGGGTCATCAAATCCTCTCTGACATAGGTATATAGTCGAGAGAATAGAACCGTATTTTATACGTATTAACTTTCACTTACAAACCAAAACCTCGTATATCGCTTTGTTGAATTAAAAAGTGCACCTTTTAAGGATGTTATACTTTTTTGCTGAAAGATAGTTTTTAACAAGGTTTTCATCGAATATTTTTGTGCGGAAATGCTATTTAAATAATTAACATGAATCCAAACAAAATTTACAAAGCTTCATATTATGTTATCATAATCTTTAAAACATTGTGTACTATGGTTTGTTGTACGAGATTCAAAAGTAATACAACTTTGTTTCATTTTCTGATTTTCAAAGCTTATAATTACATTTTTGTATAGACGTACCGGACGGAACCATTGTTAAATATTTTAAGTAAATATTTATCGCAGTTTTAACGTTAAAAACTATCTTTTGGTAAGGAATGTGTAACCATAACAACTTAAACAGTTAATAAATATTTAATAATAATACTAAAAAATAGAGGTTTAATAATGCGTATTTCTTTTTGTTGCAGGAATTCTAGTTCGGAAAAACGACCAAGATGAGGAATTCCACCCTTTTGAAGTGGGCACAAAACTCAGCTAATAACAAGAATCAGCCAACGAAAAATGGAGGTGAGTTAAAAAATTATTGTTCGTTAAGTCGTGTCTCCTTATTCCCTATTAATTATTTTGCAAACACTAAGTAATTGTTACTTTTAAAAATCTAAAAATCCCACTATTTGTTGAGTTTTCATTGAAAAAGAATCTAATGACGCAAATTATTTAAGCCGTTTAAACAACATGAATATATCGCAAACGACATAGCATTACAACGACAAGATATAGAGAGAACGAATTCAGGATTTTAAACAAGAGTGTGATATAACGCGAGTCGCTAGATCGGTCACGTTCCTCTTCCTCCGCTCGCACGTGCAATTAAAGGCAGCTCAGCCGCGCGAGTGTCAAAGTTTATACCGCGTTGCAATCTCGTCGCCGTGCGAGCGCGTACAGTAACGCAGCTGCACGCGTGCACGCGTGTAACGACGTAATGAGGCCCGATTATGCGCGATCCTCGAGCTCGTCAGGAGTACTAAAGAGGTGCAATTTTCGGTTGTTGCAGGCACCGGCAGAAACTGGATACACCCACCGGACGCGCTTCAAAAAGGCCACATCGCTTACCTAGTCAAGGTACGTACAGCTGCAGCAATAGTGCTGACTTCGTTCACCCGCGCTCGCGATCGCCAGGCGATTGTGGCGTTATGTTAATCGCTGGCTTATTTTTCACGTACTTATCTCGCGATAATAAACTTTTTTTTTTACAACATTTCGAGCTCTGAGAGATTGGTGAGAAAATGACTGATCGCTTTCGATTGCAGCGCTCGATTGGAGACATTTGATTGAAACAAAAAGTTAGTTTTTCTTGGGATATTTCAGATGTAAAAAGAGTTTTTATTCCTATAGTTGGACACATGTTCTTATACTGTTAACTAATCAAAACTATTCTAAGTTAAGCTCTAATATATTGCCTGCAAAATATGAGAGAAAGATGAGTAAAAATATACAATTTTTTCCAATTCCATTAAATCCCTAATGAAAATACAAAACATCAAACATCCATTAGCGAGTTATCGTGTCAGTCGGTACCGCGAAATAATTAGCGAAAACTAATCAGCCTGTAATCCAGGAGACGGAAAAAAGAATTGTATAAGACCAGCAAGAGGGAAAGTCGAATTTAATCTCACGGGAAAATCCGCATCGCTGAGATCGCTAAGATAAACATGAACAATGGCTATAAGATGATGCGTAAGTCGCGAGAATTCATATAATCGCGCTTGTACCAACTGTGACTCTGGTACTGACTGCTATATATATATAGAATTTGTCTTTGTTTCTGTACCTGTGCATCTCCAATTTCTCTCTGTCTATTTTGCTCTTGAATTTATTTCTTTTTTGTCGGCTATTTTCCTTTCTCTTTTTCTTATACATACCTTCACTTATTATTTTTATCTGTATTTTGTATCAATTATTATTTAGTTACTTATGAACAAATTTATTTTTAGATCTATTTTTATAGATTGGAATCGGATTACGTGAAAGACTGCTTTTGAAGTAAATATCATGACAAAAATGTACACGTTGTAATTAAAAAATGAGTATAAAAAACCATTGTTTAAAAATAGTTAAAGTTAAAGACATTTTTAGTCCTCTATTACTTTATACCTTTTCTTACCTATTTCATTCACCGCCTGCTAAGTCTAAGTTATGCACACGATATCAAAGGTCAAGGAGTCGGGTTTAGCCGATGAATAGCTATGTATAAATTTGTTTGTTTTATGCAGTGCGCTGCGTCGACGTTATTAATCGTCGAAGTCACCAGTCTACATATATAGTCTCTAGATGCATTAGATTGTCCTGGCACACGCGAAGATCGTGGTTGCATCGGCTTACTTCGACTGCAATTAACAGCGCAGTCGTATGCACACGTAACGCTCGTGCAAACGATGCCGTTTTAGGCTCGGGAAATTAATTGATCTTTGAAATAAAAAAACGTACAAAGTTGATTGGTGTCAAGTAACTGTTTAATTTTACAGCTTTCAACTGCAAAAAACAAATAAATAAGTCTTTAGTTGCATATACATTTCAGTCATGTTAGGAAAATTCTATAGATTTTTTATTTATACTAGAAACTTCAATATGCGCTGATATTTTTCTATTTACTCCAGAATTTAATTTTTTTTCAAATTATACTTATCGTCAAGAATCCTACTTCAGTATCGCTTTCATTCTGCAATTATTTTGATTGTCGTCCTGGTTATAAATCAGTAGGTGTACACAATTTCATTACTTTTGATTTCTTTGAATGGTTCTCAGAAAATCATTGAATGAGAACCAGTGCAATTAAACCCAATTACTAAATTGAAATTTTCGTTACTATAAAAACACCCACTGTTTATCATTTTCATCATCAAAACATCAAAACATCTTGTTGATAAAGAAACTGTCCCTTCGGTATAGTCGCGAGCAGTTTCTCTTCACACGCTCGTGTGCCCGAGCGAGCGAAATCGACACGTATATATGTATATCATAATTTGAGTCGTGCCTGCTTCACAATGAGCGAACTCTAGGTACACAGCACGTATGAACGTGTGTGTGTGTATATATATACACACACACACACACACGCACACGGCGTATACATGCGAAATAGAAAGTAAGAGCGCGGGCGGGCGTGCGCGTACATAGCGGTACTTTCGGTCCTTTCGTCACGACTCTAATTGCTTTTCCCGCCCAGCACGCACGCACAGCTCGTTTTTCCGCGCAACTTGACTCTTACGCGCTTATATAGTCGCTATTTATAAATATACACACACACACACACACACACACACACACCTGTACATTACACGCCCTTACTCCAAAACGCGGTTTTTTAGTATGCGCTCGGCGTCCGACTTTTACGAGTATAATTCCAGTGAGTTGGATGTCTCCTGTGGAACGTAAGCGATAACGACTATGAAAGTCGCCCGCGCGAAAGTTTATTTGTATTGTCGGGCCTTCTTTTCCTCTTTTTTATTAGATCGTGGAGCATAATAAAACAACAGCCAGCTAAATAAAAATGAACAGGACTTTGATAGATTTTTCTTAATAAGCTAGCGCTGGAATGATTTCGGCGGTACAAAGGGGAGTACTATAACGAAATACGTTACTTGCACACGACAAAAAGACGTTATTAGAGAAAGCCACGAGAAAAACACGCTTTAAGTTGATTAATAATAAGCAGATCTTGGCTCGCCAAGCTTTTACAGGCGTGCGCGCGCGCGCGCGCGTGCCGTATATAACGAGTTATTAATTTTTTCCAACCTTTCTGTAGCGTAACGAAATTCCGCCTAAAATGAATTTTCCTGTAAAATTAGTAAAGGTAATTTATTGCAAAAGAAAACTGCAAGGCAGTCTCCCATTAGAATATCTCTTCTGCTCTAGCTACACTTGCTCACACGGTTCTGAGCCGTCGGCATGGCAATGGGTTTATCGATCGAATGAATTTGGAAGTACTATCACTCGAAGTTTGTCATATTGCATTATTGCGGCTCATTGTGCAACATTATTGCAGGCCGCGATCCCATTATATATCGGAGGTATGAGGCGAGTTGCGCAACTCTCCCCGTCGAAGAGTTTCTGCGAAGCGATCGCAGCACGCGAGGAGCTCTGAAATTGACACGTCAAATGGCTTTTATGCATTCCCTCGTAAACATAGGCATGTAAAGAAACAGGTCGCCCGCCGCGGTACGAGATCGTGCATCCGATGTCGCAAAGCGCGCACTCGGCGCAGCGACATTTCGATTCCTCGAGACGCACGCGATCCGCAGCCGCCGCAAGTCCTTCTACGATTAAAACCTACTGGCTTACTTCCCGCGAAAAATCTTTCTCACACAACTGCGCGAACCTGCTACTTTCGCGCCTTTTTCTCTTTTCATTCTCGCCACGCCTCTATCTAATAAAAATCTCAACAATTGCATGCAACTTGATCGAGGGGATTTTCATTGCGACATCGCTTATGATTAAAGCTCATTTTTATGCTGTATTTATAACGACTGGTGTTTTCTTCCAAAGATCATCGCTCGAATGGAAAGTTATTTAAAATTTTACGACTGTCACTGGTACATTATTACATCGGTATAAAATCATTATTGCTATATACTTATTCTTAAGTTTCGTGCTCATTTAAATCAGACTAGGACAGTAAAAATATGTTGTATGGTCAATATAATTACTGGAGACGTAACTTTTTATATTTTTTCTGCATTTTCTTTCGCATCACGTAGGATCACTATATATGGTAATAAATACGAAAGTTCGTCGGACTCCAAAATTTTGCAGCTCACGTACTTTCGTTGAGAAGAGTGAACGGTACATTCCACACGAGGCCCAATTTTTTCCCATTAGACTTAAATTTTGCTTTTTAATAAAACCAATTGTTTGGACATTGCCTTAACACTACATTTATTATTGGTGGGTTTCTACTACACAATTATACTGACACTTTCATTCCATAATTGTGTATTTCATTTAAAAGTAGAACTGTACTTATGGAAGACAAATGAATTTAAGAAAAGTAATAGAAGAAAGCTTAAATTAACGAAATAATTTTAGGCATATCCAAAGATTTTCCAAAAAACCATCGAGAATCGATAAGTTTGCCATGAACGTATTATAATGTTGACAATCGCCGTCAATACAACAAAGTACACTCGTGGAAAATCAAGTGGACGGCGGCGTTGTTCGCGTCCCCAGTACTCGGTACACACACTCACCGCCTCGCAAGACATTAAGAGATGAATTCCGAGAAGCGCTACCGCGCTGTACGCACGTCGATGGCTGAGCACATAAACGCGGGATTTCTTGCCTCGATATCCTATGTATATATAACTCGCCGCTAATTGGCCGTCCCACTAGCGCGAAGACAAGACAATTAAAAGTTATAATTATGGATCAAATATAATTAGCCTAGTAAGAAAAGTGCCTTATGTGCATGTATGTGTATGTGTACATAGGACGGGGTATGCACGAGAATGGCTGCGCAAAAACGCGAGTTGCGTGCACATGCTGCGTCCCATCGTGTGCATCCGCGCGACGTTATCGAAGGCGCGAGCAGTGAAAGTTATGCTCGATTGCGTTAGTTCGTTCTACATACCAAAGAGCGAACAAAGATATTTTCAATTAAACGCTACTGGACTTCTTTTTTTCCAGTCGATTTATCCACATGTCTCATCCTCAATATTTCATCTCGAAATTTACACGTTCCGATTAAATTTAGCAAAATCTTAAAACAAACCGGCAAATTCAAAACAAATGAATTCATTATATTACTTTAAATTAAAATCCGCCGATTCAATATATAAGTCAGCGATTAAAAATCATATCGAACACTCATGAATATCGAAGAGGAAAGAAAATGTTATACAATAATTGCTTTTACTTTGCAGTATCTTGGCAGTACCGAAGTAGATCAGCCGAAGGGTATTGAAGTCGTTAAGGATGCAATCTGTAAACTTAAGTTCAATCAACAAATCAAGAAGAGCGAGGGAACGAAGACGCCGAAGGTTGAGCTTACTATCAGCATTGACGGCGTCGCCATTCAAGAACCAAAAACTAAAACATCGCCAAAGGTATAAGATAAATAATTTGTTGAATTTCTTCTTTGTAAGTCATACGAGTATATGGCGTTTAGTTGAACAGTACAAGCAATAGAATGATTTAATGAAAGTAGGACGGGCTCGTAGAGTTTTATATTTTACGAGGTTCTCCCGCTACCAGTAAAAAAGATGCACTCTCGTCGAACCATTCATAAACATCCTGCTGAGTATAGTTCAAAGCGGCCGTAAAGTCTGAGAGCAGGTTTTGAATTAGTCGGCCAGTGTTGAGAATCTCTATATCTCTGTCGTGAATTACAGCGAATTATGCACCAGTACCCGCTGCACCGGATCTCCTACTGCGCGGACGACAAGGGCGAGAAGAAGTTCTTCAGCTTCATAGCCAAAGAGGAGGACGCCGAGCGGCACACGTGCTTCGTCTTCGTGAGCGACAAGCTCGCCGAGGAGATCACGCTGACGATCGGCCAGGCGTTCGACCTCGCCTACAGACGCTTCCTTGACACCTCTGGTAAGGATCTTGAGGCCCAGAGGCGCGCCATGGTCCTCCAGCAGAAGATCAAGCGGCTCGAGCACGAGAACAACGTCTACCGGCAGCGCCTCCAGGACGTCGCCAGCATTAAGGGCACGGTCAGTCATTTTTACTATATATATTTATCCGACTTGAGTCTTCTCAAATTAACGCACAATCCATTATTCCTTGCAGAGCGACATAAGTGCGTATCTCGCGCAACACGACATACCCGACATTCTGCACGTTCCCGAGACCTCGCCATCTTCCTCGGCACCGACGGCTACAAAGGAGAGCATTCCCCGAGTCAACGGAAGCGCAGGAAAGTTGTTCATCAACTCCAGTGCAGATACTAACGGGAACGCTGCAAATGGAGCACAGCAGCCACCCCCAGTGCCGCCCAGGAGCTTCGAGAAATCCTTCGATGACAATTTCATGGGGTATGTGAAACAAGAATTGATAAAAATATGTCCTCTCCTATATAATGCCGTTTAGCTTTATTCGCCAACATATATCGCTCTTTGTAGAAACGACTCCTCGGCATCATCGCAAAATTCATCTAGTGGATCAAAAACCGAAGGTCTGCTAATAGACGAGCTCGATGAAGAAGACTTCAATCCACGAGCTTTCGAAACTTCGTCCAATGGAATCACAAACCACTTAGCAAATAATAATTCATCTAATGGACAGATCACTGCTGGAGCGATCTTTACGCAAACCAATGGAATCAACTCTCCTCCACTGCGTGAGTATTGTTCTTGCACTATGAACTCACTCTTCTATTTAGACCTTTGAACATCCGTGCAAAGACTATTGTACACACTATATACTCATGCATCAGATACTTATAAGATGAATTCTACCGTAAATTTTATATTTATTTTAATTTTTTTAATAAAATCCATCGTTGACTTGCTGACCATTATATATATAAAGAAATAAACAAAAAACATTAATTCTCGTGACTGACTATTATTATCAATTTCAAAATGTAGAATAATTAGGCTATTTAAAATGCAGTTCATTTTTAGCGATATGAAAAAAGCTTTTGTAATATAGTACGTTTTTGTATAATACAGTATTATATTATCTTATTATATTTTTTTACAGTAGCTCCTCCACCAAAGGCTAAGGATTCAAGAAGGCAAAACGGAGTAAAAGAAGACTTGTTTGGTAGCGTACCGTTTAATCCAGCGCCTAATTTTAACAAGAATGATTTCAAAGACCCATTTGAAATGGGCGAATTTGGCGCGTCAACCGCTCATTCGTCACCCACACATCAAGAACTTGAAAATGCCATTGGACTATTAGACAAACGATTACTTGAAATGAAGGTTAGGATTTTCTGAATTTGGAAATATTTCGACTGCCTTTTACGTTAAGAGCGCTCTTCCATGTCCCAAACAAATTTTATAACTTTGATACATTTTTGCAGGATGGCTTCAGCCGAGGTTTGTCGATCGGAACAGATGACTTCTCCCTAGAGAGCCTGGATCCATTGCGAAATTAATTAATAGAAATCACGTAGCAGTGGATTACACGGAAGGCTAAATATGCAATGTGATAAGTGAGAGAACGAGAACGAGAGAAAGAGAGAACGAGAGAAAGAGCGAGCGAGAGCGAACGTGAGTAGCGGAGCTTGGGCTTTCCAGACGACAGCAGTTCGGATCGGGGAGGATGCGAGCGTCAAATCGACCAATTGGATGATGGGTCGCGCGTGTGAAACCAAAATTAGTCAACGTATCTTTATAACCCTAAACTTATATTTATAATTGTGGAAAGTCCGATATTTATAATGCAAACGTCTTACACGTGATTATTGTTTCCACATCGAAAATTAAATTTTGATCAATCAAACCTAATTTAGCTTTTGCTAACCTTGTAAATAAAGTTAGTCTAAAATAATGATGAAAGAATCTTGAATGATATTATTAGAGAAGTATAAAATTGATTTATATTTCCAGTTACATTATTTTTATATAGCTGTATAAGATAAGATAGAATGCAAATAAGGTTTGATTGATCTGTTCAGCATATATATATATATATATATATGTATGTGTAAAAAATGTGAATTAATGGTTAATTTAAATAAATTCGCGAGTGATAACGAATAATAGCTCTTACATTAATTCCTTTGTCAATTCGTTATTGTTGCAGTCAGCCAGTTTTAGTTTAGTCGTTTCGTCAGGCAAGTCAGTAGTGCCCATGCCTTATCCGACTAACCAATACGAATTTTCTTTCTGTTACGTTCCGCATCTTCTTGGGCCGACATTGCATCTGGAAGCGTAATTAGAATATTCAGATTATATTGTAAGAAGAGATTTATAATATATTATATTAAGCTAAGAAACTCATTAGGATGAATGTTGTCTATGCAACAGACTACGCGACCGCAGGCTGTGCGCGTTTCTTACAAAAAAGATATAAGTAACTAAACTCCTTTTAGTGCCTTATCACAGAAAAACAATATTATGCTGACTTAAAGTGCATTTCCCATTAATTTGTATCGTATTTCTTTAAACTGTTACGAGTCGAGGTACCGCAATAATGTAATTAAATTATTTTATCAATGTCTTTTTTAAATAACATGAATTTAATCAAATTTTCTACAAATTTCTGGAAATGATATTCGTTAAATATTATATTATCAGCACGAGATGAATAATGGGGAATTGCTTTTTAGCAGTTATTATTGTGTAATTTTGCTACAACTGTAGAATTCCAAACTGTCTTGAAACAATATTTCTTTATTATTTTATAGGAAAATAAATCACAGCATAAGCTAGCTATTGCTTTTGAATATGTATGATGGTAATGCAAAAGTCGCGCGTTACTTCGACGAAATTCCTGGTATTCCGGTTTATAAACAGCTTACTAAATTGTAAATGAATCTCAAAATTTGTTTTGTTTTATAAAAATGATTTTAAAAAATGTAGGTTTTAAATTATTCAATTTATAAATATACTTGTGTATAATGTAAGTGTATATGTATATGAGTACGCGGATAGTTAAGATTAACTTTTACATGAATTTCACAAAATACAAGATACTGCGTCTATAATATACTGCTGTAATGCAAAAAGTAATTGTGTACATATTAAATATCATGTTTGTTGCTATATTATTTAAGTATTATGTATTCGTAATGAAATATACAGTATGATTATTTAATCTATCTGTCAATTTTTTGTATATCCACTTCTTCATATTTTTTGTTGTAGAAAAATCAAAAACGTCTACCAAATCATTTCAACGGAGAACTTTATACTTAAATTTTCTATGCTTATATTACTGATCGTTTTGGAATTCCAATTTGAATCAAAATTATTTACAGAAACTTTGAAATTTTATTTTTCGTGCTTATTTTTAAACTGCTATCAATTCACGAATTCTTTAAGTTTTTGTGTAAGCCATAAGGGATTTTTACTTACTTATTTTAACGTCCCTTTTTTCACTGCCAGAATGATATTTCCATAAAAATTTAAAAAACTGCATAAGATACATAGTTTTTAATAAAAAATGCATATTTTAGAGAAATGCATTTTTCTCAAAACTCGATTCGCAATGACATTTTTTTTGGAATAGAGAATCGATATAAATACTTATATACCAAACCAAGTATGTATAAGATCGACCACTTTTTCCGTAGAATAAAAACCGCGGTTAATATATTCGCACTTAGCTTCTCCAAACTAAAGTATTTATTATTTTTTTAAATTTATTGTGACAATAATTACTGTCATAATTTTAACTCTTGCTATTTTCAACAACCGAAATGCTATTTTTCTCAAAAACACCTTTTTCTTAAAGAGAGAAGTAAAAGATAATTTCTTGAAAATTTAATACTATGTTACCCTCAATAAGTTTAATATTTAGATTTGGCCAGCATATTATATATAAGTGATTACAGTTTTGAGTCGATAAATTAAATATTGTCTTTAAGAGTGAAGTAAATAATCTTTGACGAACTAAACGACAAAATTGATGAAATTCAATCTATATCGCTTTAAAACGTGTTTTTGAACATTTTTTGCCTCTAAAATTTTGTTCACTGTTCTTAATATTCCTCAATTATGAAATAATATGAAGTACCGCAATCATGTTTTTTTTTACTTTTTGAGGTGAGTAAAATGATAAAAAGTAGTCAATATAAATGGTTAGCATAAATAATACAGGGTAAGTGTGTGAGTTACTGTGCCTGCACCAGATACTAGATTTTTGAACGCTATCCAAAAAACAGTAACTTAAACTTGTCACCTGCTTAGGGGACATAGTAGCAGACACACTTGTCCTATATTTAAATATATGGATTTGTATATACGTACAGAATAAATGATTATTGACTATTTACATTTTTTTACAACAGTTTTACAGCTTATATTGTATGCGAAAATATATAATATTACAAAAATATATTTTTTATTATTAATTTCATTGAACCTTTTTTTTTAATATAAAATACTTGATTTGTATTTTAATATATATAAGTATTTTAGTATATATAAGAGAACAAAAATTTGTATGTAAATAATTGAAATAATAGAACAATTATCGCATGGAACCAATGACAGTAACGTACGAGACAGATTTTTTAAATACCTGTAAATGAAACCATTAATAAACTATTACGTTAGATATTAGATATAATTGATATTTGAAACAAAATATATGTAATATTTAATACATACAAACGCAAAGCTTTCCAAATCTAAGACAACTAGTTTATTTGCTGTAAACGTGCATGGCACTGTACTGCGTAGCATAACAATTCTTAAAAGCTGTTTAGTCTTTGATGAAGAATTAAACCACTCACAATGGAAACTGTAAATTATAAAAATAAATATTTAAATTTAAAAGATTTTTTAAATAATAAAATTTTATTCGATTAATATATTTTTTACACTCTGTGCGGTAACTACCACTTATTTGCAGACTTACTAAAAACGCAAAAAAATAATATGTTTTTGTTTTTTTTACGATATACGCGATAAATGTCTGTCGTACTAATACCGAAATATACTTATATATTCATGTTTATATTTCTGTGGCTTCCCGGAATAACTAAATAAGTTCACTTCTCGAGTTTCCAAGAAAAACGGGTTTTACTGTTCAAACTTATATGTAAGATCGGGAAAAACGAGATGAGTCGCAATACTTGACTAGTCAATTGACACATTCAAAACACATATTTACACGCTGGTTTCAACAGATTATACATTTTCTGGTGCACTAAAAACGAGTAAGAACCCAAAAAAGTATGGACTTATATGGTTTTGCCGGGAACTGTGGACTTATCTGATAGTGCGGTTCGCGTTTATTTTTGAGCGTATTCTTTAATTTAATTATGAAACGGGTCAAAAAATTACAAAATTAGCAATTGATCAACGAATTCTTCTAACTTACTCGAGAAATTTCTATTGTTCTGACATTTCTATTAAATATACGACTATTTCTATAGTAATTGTATTGTACACTAATATTGTAAAATTTTAAAATGTTTATAATTTGTAAGTGTATAGGAATTTTTTACTACGATAAACGAACAAAATGATGGACTTATCTGGGATATTCCGGGTAGAAAATTTGAAAAGTGGACTTGTCGGGTTATATTTCAGATGAATTGTAGCTTTACGGCAATATTTTTGATACTACTGAAGATACAAAATCCGGGGTTATATAAAAAAAGTGGACTTATTCGGTTATTCCGGGAAGCCACAGACTTAAAAGAATAGTTTATGGAATGAACTGTTTACTTAGTTTAATTATATCTATATATATATATATATTAATTCTTCTATTTTGACCATTATTTACAAAGTCTCATAATTTATAACATCCTATAAAGATAAACAGGTTACCTGTACATAAGCTCGTTTATACTTTAAAATAAATATACTAAAATAACAAAAGACAAAGGCGGAAATACATGCTAAATAAAATTGTGACTTATTAACTAAATATACAAGATTCATGCAAAAGAATAAAGCATAGTTGTGTATACATAATCTTTTGTTTAGTTTAGTTTATTTGTAACGTTGTACTTTTTCGCATTCCCAAGTACAACCTGAGTCGGTGGGAGGCCGACTCCTACGCTGAGGAAGGTGGGGAACAGGAAATTATACACACAATTATCACTCACGAATTCTCTATCACATTCAACTCTCTTTATTAACTGTCACTATACATAACGATTCCCGACATTAACATAACGTGTGGCATCAATGCCGTGCGCGGTAGCGCGCGGCCTCTCTATCGGAGCCCATGGCTCCGCTCACAACTAGATGCGTGCACATCCATGTTCCAGCCGATTTCTAGGACCATGTTCACGACCTAACTTTCTATGACAAGAGGGTGCACCGTGTGCCAGCCGATTCCTCGGCGGCTCCGACGGCACATCACCTGTCGCGCTCTCTCTATCGCACGCGACGGCCTTATGGCCAAACAGAAAGGCTACTCCCCTGCTCCCCTCGGGGCCGTCGCTGGATGGTGGCCTTCGCGCTGCCTGCTGTTGACATGGGCGTTGCGTCGGGGCGTCCCCCGAGTCGCCTGATGCTGGCGACGACGCTCGACGATGGCCGCCGCTGCGTGGTATCGATGTTGAGGCTGGCGTCGAGAACGGCCGGACGATCCGCTCTGGCTGATCAGACGGCCAAAACCTCCGCCGTCGCACAGTGTACTATTGTCATGAAATTCGTCCGAAAATCAAATAACTTTTGAACGAAAAGGTCTAAAAAGACGATTC
>JAYJLV010000056.1:5262917-5276396 GCA_036873485.1 Torymus texanus
TATTTTATGTAATAATGGCTGTAAAATATGAAAAAATCGAAAAAACTAAAAATTCAAAATCGTTTTTAGGTTATAAATCAAAAGAAAATCAATAAAAACTCAAATCCATCAGGGTATCTTTATTTTCCCGCGAGACGAAGAGAATAAGCTTTACCCGAAAATCAACGAAAATCGGTTAATTCGTTTCGGAGATATGAAGAGTTGAAGTATACACACACACATACACACACACATACATACATCCACGAAAACAAAAATTATTACAATCAACTAATATACACATATATCGCCTTAAAACATCTTTTTGAACATTTTTTTTTTCGAAAATTTTTTCACCTTTACAAAGCTTCCTCTATGAGAAAGTAAAAAAAAAAAAATTATGCACTCTAACGTCAAGTGTCACATCTATATTCCAAATCATCTGGTAATGGTGTCTGAACGAAATTTTGAATTGGTTTCTAAATTGTCTTTACATCTTTAGTCAAATATTTATTTATTAAAAGCCGCGGTGTTGATTAAGTAGGAATCACATACTTTTTGAATTACTTTTTAAGCAAAAGAGGTGAATTTTGAGGCAAATGTTCGAAACTTTGTAAACCAATTTTTTTTAGCTATAACGCATATGAACAACGAATAGTTGAAAAAAAAGACCAACAGTTTTGCTGTATCAATCTTACATTAAAAAATATATCATTATTATTATCAGTTATCACAGGTATAACCCTGGGCGAATGCGTATATTTAGTTTGTAAGTTTTAGCATGTAAGTTATATGTTATTTTGTATCTCCAGCTCTGCGCAAAGGTAATTGTATTTACCTCTGCAGAATTACTAATTTGTAATATAATATCTGGAATAAATAAATAAATAAATTATTATTGGCTATTTATTGTTTAAGAATTTATGTAAGTTGTTTGAAGTTACGTAATATCATAAATAGCAAGGGTCGCTCCTTCAGGCTTCGTTTATACTTGTCTTCGGAGCGTTCTCATGCTCCTTGATTACGAATTTCACAATATAATGACTTTTTAATTTTTTTTGACTGAAATAAGGCATACATTAAGATAATTAATTTGGCTTAGTGCCTTAATAACTTTTAAAATTTAAGAAACTTGTAATAATAATAATAATAATAATAATGTTCACTACACCATATTGTGGTCTATATAACAGAATTCTTAGTCTGAATAAAACATTCACTTTGCTCAGTTTTGATTTCAAAATTTTTAAGAATATTTTTAGAATTATGTAGATTCGTCATAATCTCTTTAAATTATTTATTTTGTTGCATTGCAAGGCGCATAAATAATTATTTAAACCGAAAAAGTATGTTAAAATTCGTAAATAATATGTAAGATTAATAATAAGTGTAAAGACAATTTTCATCTATGGGAAAATTATATATAATAATTTATTGTAATATGTATTTTCATATACATTCAGTAAGAAATAGCAAAAAATTCAGTCAGTTGTAGCATTATAGGCCGGAATTTTTAAAATGCGGAAATACAACTCCAGAGTATTTCTTCTCCGCCGATCTGATGATTTTCAGTGGTAGCAAGAGAGACGGAGATAAAGAGAAAAGTTATTTAGAACATCATACGTAATACTTATACTGCCGCGTAAGCCTATAATACAGCTAAGAAGGTTCAAAAAGGCGGCCGATGCGAAAGGATGCTCTCACGGGGAACGGGTCTTTTATATATATATATATATATAAAAATTATACGAAAGGCATCGCGCAAAGTGCACACGCACGCAACTCTGGCAGAAGTCAAAGTTACAAAGTTGCCTATAATACATAGCCTGAGTACTCAGACTATGTATTATAGGCAACTTTGTAACTTTGACGTTCGTCTACATAATCTTCCTCGTCGATTTTCAACCTAAATTCGTGAATTTCGCGCAAGTAGTCTTAGAAGAGTTATTATCAGATGCGTTCCCAGATTGTAGGAGGCAGCAGCGCTCGTGCTGGCGACTCCCACAACAGTGCAATTAACGCAGAAGAGATAAGAGGGGGATCAGGGGCTTCTCGTTTAGTGACATAACGTATAGCGTATGGTACTATACAAACTGCCGGCTGGGAGGAATACGCGAACTACGGCTAAACTAATAAGCGAGTGTGTGCCGTAGCGCTGGTGCTGCGCGCCGCATTCCGTATGTTCCGCGTTCGTCTAGACTCCACTCGAACAGCTAGCACAGCCTGCACAGGCACAGCGAAGAACCTATACAGGCCGCAGCCTATAGCAGCGCGCAAAGCAGGCGTTATAGCGGCCGTTCTCGGATCTCACGAAACGTCCGACCGACGTCGCATAGCGGATGACGTCGCCGTGCGTGCGTGTTGCATACGTACCCTACCCTACCCCCATGCGCGAAGTGTGTATAGATATTGCGCTGTGCGCGAAGAGCATTCGCTCCACTCCCGTCGTCTGGCTATAGGTTGTATACTCAAGTGCGTGTTTGCGTCGGTGTGTGTGCGTGGAATCGCGCGTGTCGGCAGAAGGAGACAGCGTCCAACTCGTCAGTAACGTCCACGAGGAGGCTCACCGGGACAATCGCGCGCCGCCGATCAAGGCGTTGACCCTCATTGACTGAGATCCAAGAGCGCGGCTCTCGAGCGTTCGAATAGAAGGGAGAAAAGACCTCGCAACCACTGCTTCGATACAGGATGGCGAGGCTCGTGAATATGTGGCAGGGGTATCACCCTGCCGCCCTGGAGGACAAGCAAATGCCGCTCTTCGTCGACGAGAATCTCGCGGTGAGTATCGCGTTGGTGACTCCCGAGGATCGCCGTCGCGCTCGGGTAGAGGGTTAAAACGGCACTCGAGAGGTTAGGCGACAAGTGTTGTGGGCCGATTTTTCGTGCCCTTTGGCACGCCACACCTTACGTAAGGTCGTTCCTCCCCGCGCTTTCCGCGTTCGTGGCCAACTTAACCTAAACCCCCCTACTGTTGACGTCCCGATGACTCGTTATGTCGTTAGTGAAAAACCTCGAGGTTCGAGGAAAAGAGAGAAAGAGGGACAGAGCGATAGAGCGCCTCGTTGGCACACCTTATTCTATCTCCCTCTCTCTTTCTCCCAGCTCATTCGACAAACTGTTTTTTCTCACCCGCGTATATATACGCATACGTGCGATATACTTATAGCTGTGTATACGTATACTTACGTGCCTCGACGCCTTGATACGCTGGAGAGCAGTAGATTACCTATCTTTTTTTCCGAAATCCAATCTATTTATCCGACTCGATGTTTTTAACGGATCTATTATAACCACAGCTCCTCGAGAGTTCTGTATTTGTTTTTCTTTATGTCTGCATCCAGTAAACCCATTGCTCTTATTTTACTTTTCCGTCTTTATAGAAAGTTGCACTTACATCGTTTCTTCTGATGAATGTTTACATTGTTTACGAGGAATTGCGTTACAACGATCAATCTGATAATCTTTTCACAAATGACGTGATATATCGGACATTTTTTTTCACTCGAACTTTATATTTATAAATCTTTTATTTATAAGGAAGTTAAGTGACATGACATTTATTGGTTATTTCAGATGGTAATGGATATAAGTGGGTTAAAAGCGTTACGGGAAAGTCCACTGGTTCAAGGAAAACAGCTGGATGAATTTGCAAAGAAACTTAACTTACTTACCATAGAAGAAAAAAGGGCATCATTTGAAGTTGCTTGCAAAGATATGTTGAGTGTATTAGATCAAACTGTTCCATGCATTGGTTGCAGAAGAAGGTTCATTTCAAAATTTTTATTGCTACAATCTTAATTTTTCTATCATTTTAACTATCATTAAATTGTTGTTTATCAATTGTAGTGTGGAAAGGTTATTTTATGATCTAAGTAATCTTGATGGTCATCCAGCATTGGATCCAATAATAATAACTTCAGGTGGGATGCTCACAATAAAAGAAGAAATTCTCCAAAACCCTCAAAGATTATGCACACTATTACAAGGACATAGGTATATATTACAATTTTAAAACTAAACACTAATTAGTCATCCCTATATTTCAAATATTATTCATATAATGTTAATATTTCATCATACTATGTTTATGACCTCATAAATAATAAATAACAATTAATAATATTTTTTAGAATTCAATAAATAAAGAGAAAACAAATGTACTGAAAAGAAACACAGTTCACAGATATAAAGTAAATTAATATTTTGAAAGTGCAGCAAGTAAGGTATGAGATCAAATTGTATGTTTACAAGTTGATTTCTTCTTTAGTTGCAAGTAAATGTTATTTTACTATAACTGTTAATTACATAGATTTTATTTCATTTTTATCTATCATTTTCATATAATAATATTAATAAAGTCAGTTTTCTACTATTAGTTTTATAACAGATATATTAATTACTTATCAGTAGTAAGGTAACAATATAGTGATAATTGAATAAAAAATAACTGTTCAATAGTATTATTATGATCAAGAATCAACAAGAATTTTTTAAAATTATAATATTACTAATTAAAAAAAGAATTTAATTATTTGTAGAAGAAGCATATTACTAATAAAAGTTGACATAGATGGACAATACTATTTAACTATACTTAAATTTTGAGATAGGTATCAAAATTAGAATATGAGCCTGAATTTTGCATCATTGGAGTGCAACCAAATAATTCGTAAAATCAATTAAAATTATTAAATAATGGAAACTTTATCTAAAATTTTGTTCTAAAGTTATTTCATACAATAAAACACTAAATCTAAAATCAAAATTAATATTAATTGATAAGTATAACTTGAAGTAAAATAAATTTTTTATTTTGTCGCACTCTAACGTTGCAAACTACAATGAAACCTATATTAAGTTTATAAATGAGTTTCAGACAAATATTTATTTCAATTAGGTTAGTATTTTTATTTGTCATTACAAAAACCAAACAAAGACAAAACAATATTTAACTTAGACTTTTAATAGTGTATAGTTTACTGGAATTTCATATATTACAAAGTGCATGAGTTCAATTTTTAAATCTGTTTTATAGTTTTTTATAAATCATAATTTTGCATCTTAGTCAAAGAAGCAAAACCAGATAAATACAGTTATTTATACTGTATATTTTTATGAATAATTTAGATTTTGAAAACTAATTTTTACAGCACAAGATTGAATGATCTAGTAGAGCAACAACCACGTAATAAAAAGTCACGCAGATGTACTTTGCATTCATTAGAAGTACAGCGCATGAGACCTCCACCTAATGCATGGAAAGAGGTTTGGGATTGTATGGAGCATGACTGCTTAAAAGAGATTACTTTTATAGATTCTGATACATTAGTTGCAACATTAGACACCTATTTACGGAAACATAAGTTTGTATTTATTTTTTTATTTCTACAAATACACAAAAGCATATTTTTTAACATAAAATATACTTATAGGTTTTGTTCAGAATGTCGTACTAAAGTACTATTAGCCTCATCGTTACTAACAACTGAATCTGATCCTACAAAAGAAAAAGGTTATGTTAGTTCTCTATATGCCAATATAAAACGTTGTACAGGGGGTCATGTACACCTTCCATTAAATACTGAATATATTAGTTCAATTATTGGAAGAGCACAACCAGAACTTATGGGAAGGTACTATACGAATAATATAATACATATTTAATTAATATAATCTTCTAATTGAAATTTATTATTTCACGAATTATTTTAGAGAACGACATGCAAAAACATTAGAAATTGCCCAAGAAGAAGTTCTCACGTGCCTTGGGATTTGCGTAGCAGAACGTTTAAATCGTGTTTATCGGCGCCTTAAGGAGGAAGAAATAATAGTTAAAGTATTAGCTGCTGTAGCAGTTGATACACTTTCTAGAAATTTTCAAGTACGTTGGAATCACTACGCATATAACTTTTATTATATTCCGTTCTTTTTCACGTTATTAAACTTAAAATTTGTAGATGGCAGTTGAATTCAAACAAGGTATAACACAACTCGAAGTTCTTTATAAGGAATTTAAAAGAGAAGAAGTAGCAAAACTGCAACGACGAGAGAAGCTGCGACTTAAAAGGAAAAAGAAGAAGGAACGTCGATCTGAAGTCGAAGAAAAGGAAAATGAAAATTTAGTTGAAGAAGATAAATGTGAAGAAAAAGAAGATAAATGTGAAGTAAGTAATCTAAATAAAAAGTTATCATAAACTACTAATATAATTTAATACAGATACCTAGGCACTAACGATGAGATTCCTTGATTCTATAGCCAAGCATTTAAGTTACAGAAATTTCTCATCCAAAAAAGATGTCATTGGAAAACAATTGGTGTTCAGTCAAATGTAACAGGATGAGTATCAATAATGTAAATGAGAGATAGTTTATATGCTAGAAAAAAATTTTGTTTGAATGAAAATTGTGTTTGCAAGTATAGATTTTAATAAGTATTCAGTAAAGATGGTACTCTTCTTTTCCATCCGATTTTAATATACAAGAGCATATTTGCTTCCTTGAAAAGTTTCATATGGAGTTATTAAGAAAAAATTTCAAAAATATTTTGAAGTTGTGATGTGAAGCTATAATTTACAGAAATTAAAGTATGAGCTATTGTAAATAGTTTTTGAGTTAACGAATATTTCCGAAATTTCTTCTCGGTAACTTGTATTTACGCGATATTTTTAAAACCAATGATAATATTTACATTTGCAAATAAAATTGTCAAAAAAAAAACAATTTTTTTAAGCACAGACTACTTCCTATTTGTATATATCGTTACTCGTCCGATCAGATTTAACTAAACCACAAAGAAAATTATTGTTCGACTTCTTTATATTAACAATTTAAAGTAGAAATAGTATCCAAAGTTTAGAAAGTCTTATTAGATTTTACCGAACAGATTTTATTATTTATAAAATAATAGAAAATAATTTTATTTTCTATGTCAAGAAAGAATCGATTTATTTCTTATATTGACTACAAAATATTTTTAAAAATATAAAAAATTAATTTTAATCTGAACCACTTTTAGTGTCCACAAGGGGAAGTCAGAGAAGAAATAAAAAACAGTACTGAAGTTTTACATGCAAAGCCAGAACTTAAGTCACCCACAGATACTGATAGACACAAGGTAAAAATTCATATTAAAAATAGTTGATGCTTTCAGTTTCATCCTGCATAGATATTTTTCTTTTGTTATTATAAACCACGATTTCATCTTAATTGAATTTTGATCCTTTCTCATGAAAGCATTGTCTTCTTAAATATAATAACATATTAGAATTTATTTTGATGAAATACCATCATGAAATCTGCTTTCAAAAGATATCAACTCAAAATAGTACATTACGATACATGTGCCTTAAGTGGTCCATCATTGCACGGCGTAAGATTAGCGCCCGAGCGTAGCGAGGGTGATAACGCCATGCAATAATGGATTACTTAAGACACAAGTATCGTATACTATTTTATAGCACGGCCTGATCTAAACCCGCAGTCACGCATATCCGTGACCGAGCAGCCCATATTATTGCATCGTGAGGTTAGCGCACGAGCGTAGCGAGACTCCGTGCTATAAAAACTTTTTATATTCTCAAAATAAGTAACGTGAAACAGATAATTTTGTAGATTCTATAATTAAAAATATTTTCCTTGTGATAATTGAAACTATCTTCAATATTGGGTGCGTAGTAGGATCTATTAATAGATGTTCTTCCACTTGTATATCTCTGATTGTTAATAACGAGGAAGAGATTTGGTATCTGATCCCATATATACTTAATGTTTTATTAAAATAATATACAATTGTAATGTCATAATATAGAATCCACAATATTAAATTGGGTATAGTTTCTATTCTTCTATTATAAATTACTTTTTGAAATATAATTTTAAATAATTTTTTTGACATACCACATGTAAACATGGCACCTTAATTTAGTTACAGGTAGATCCTAAAAATAAAGGGCCACCTTCTTGCAACTGTCCAGACTGCACAAAAAAGACAAATAATTTAAATCAAGTACAATCTAAATCTCAATCACAACCTGCCTCGCCTAATAAAAAAGAAAAGAAAAGTAAAAAGAAAAGTATGGAAACTAAGTCTCCTAACAATAATACAAAGAAATCTAATAAACGTGAAATAATTGATAAAACAACACGACAACACATTGAGGAACCAACAAAATCTCACGAGACATGTAAAAGTGAAAATTCTAATAAAAATGATGAGTGGCAGAATAGCGAAGAATGTCAAAATCCACCTTCATCTGAAAATTTAGTGGATACACTGATAGATACAAATAAAAGATATACAATGTGGATAGAAGTTAAAAAACGTTTTAATACCAAAGTTGTAAATAGGAACGGTCGATCTTCTAGTGAACACTCTTCGCAAGATTATGGGTATTCATCAGAACACAATGTTAGCAGTTCTTCTTTACCAAGTACTCCAGAAGGTTCTGAAGTAGCATGTGATGGTTCTTGTACTCATGACAGAGATTGTCTTGATACCAGAGATAAACTTACTCATTCAGATTCAAGTCTTTGTATACTAAGAGAACATGGTGGAGGTTTAACATTATCACAAATGTTGGAGGTTAGTATCTATTTTTATTTATTTTTACTATTAACATTTACTAATTTATTTTTACTTTAAGAAAATACGTATTTTTTTAATGTTTAAAAATAATTAACTGTTTGAAAATAAATTTAAAAACTAATTTTGACTAAAGAACATCTATAAATGATTCACGTTTCCTTTTTTAAGTTATAGAAATGAATAATTATCATCCCGATAAAAATATTTATTTATATGATTTCCATTGTAGGACTCCTGTTCATCCGAAGACGAAAATTGCAGTTATATTCCTGTGGAAGAAGTATTAGAATTTAAATCACGTATGTGCCAAGTCACTGAAAAACGTCAAGAACTGCGCCAAACGCTTAAAAAACGTTTTGCAATGTTGTGCAGCCATCATAAGCCTTTCACCATTCCTCGTTGATGATTTCCATTAGGTATTGTTACATAAAGTGTTCTTTCTTTTCTACAATTTTACTACGAACAAAAAACTAAAAATCATGTACAATAACATTTCTTTTGGATAGAATTGTTAATTCTCACAGTCCACAAAATGAACCTTTATAAAACATGATTTACTTTTTTATGAAATCATACTCAGATACTCTAAATGTATTTCATAAACCTTATTATATACTTGTATAAAATAAGGTAAATATTAATTAAAATTTATTTTTGTCAAAACGAAAGTTGTGAAACATCTCAAACACTAAGCAGTAAATTAAAATAAGTCTTCCTATATAAAAAAAATTATGAATTATAACATTCTAAGTTATAAATAATATTTTACAAAATCATTACATAAATATTTTAGTATATTAATACAAGTTTCATAGTATTAATTATTGACTACTTTCATATGGCAAGTATAAATTTGATATAATATTATTATACATATTCTATCTAGGTCTAAACTCTTATTGAATGAGCCAGTTTTAACTATGTTATGAGTATTATTTATAATTCTGGTAAAGTAATTAAATATTATAACAATTTCGTTCACATTTAAAGCTATTTATTGCTCAATGGTAAGAGCAGATGTAAGACTACAGATCTAGATATAGTATTACTTTTATTTCAAGAAATTATTTTTTTAAGATTTACTGTGTAAAGTTTCTTGAAATAAATAACTGATAATTATTTAATGTAAAATAATTCTATCGAATAGAAAAAAATTTTATAATGTCTTGTTACACATTTGTATCTATTGTATAAAATAACATGTGGACTGTGAGGATAATCCGTTAAAGAATGAAGATTTAAGTATATTTTTAAAAAAATTATTGGCGCTTTATCGGACAGTATTCTGCCCGGGATGTAATTAAAAAATATAAAAACATATGAAAATACGTTGCGATTGTAATAAATAATACAATTTATCTTTATCAAAGATTTAATATAAAATAAACGTTGCATTCCAATATAAATTTTATTTTTACATTTCCTGCACTTTAAAGTTCGTGCACACTCTAATATACAAAATTCACATTGTTTAAAATATATTTTAAGAAAACTTATACATTATGTACATATAAAAATTAGTTAAAAATACATTATTTACATTTATATTTGCAGCAACAGAGTTTATGGAATTATTTTCAATTGTTTGTCAATATAATTTGTAGGTGTTTATAAACAATTGAATTCACTTATTCAATATATTCTGCCAAACACAAAGATGCATTGGTTCCTCCAAATCCAAAAGCATTTTTCAATGCAATTTTTTTCGAATTAGTTGACCATTTCTTTTTCTTGTTAGGAACAAATTGCAGATCTGTTTTTCCACCGATATTGTGTAAATTTATTGTTGGAGGAATCATTCCTTCATGCAATGAAAGAGCAGTAAAAGCTGCTTCAAGGTTTCCAGCTGCTCCAAGTAGATGCCCATGGGCTCCTTTTGTACTTGATACAGTAACATTTTTACTATGTTCACCAAATAATGACTGTATAGCTTGTAATTCTACAGCATCACCAAGAGGTGTTGAAGTAGCATGAGCATTAACATAAGTTATTTCACTGGTGTCGGTGCTAGCATCTTTTAAAGCTCTGTCCATAGCAAGTAATGCACCAACTCCATCTTCACTTGGTGCAGTCAAATGAGTTGCATCACCAGAAAGACCATATCCTAATACTTCTGCATATATATGTGCTTTTCTTTCTAGCGCATGATTAAGTTCTTCTAATACGAGAACTGCCGACCCTTCACCCATAACAAAACCATCTCTATCTTTGTCAAATGGTCTAGATGCTTCATGAGGTGATTCATTTTTTGATGTGCTTAAAGCTCTTAATCTGCAAAATGCTGCAATAGCTAATGGACTAATACAAGCTTCAGCTCCACCACAAACCATTACACTAGTTTCTCCACCTCGAACAAATCGAAAAGCATCACCTGTCGAAATATTTTATAGAAGGAATTATAAAAAAATGTTTACCAAATTATTAGCAAATGATTTATATCAATTTAAAAATGTAATTTACCAATGGCATGTGCTCCTGTTGCACACGCAGTTGATACAGAATGGTTGGGACCTCTAAATCCATATTTAATACTTATTTGACCTGCAGCCATATTTGGAAGGATACGTGGAACAAAATAAGGACTAACTTTTGAATAGCCTTTCTTCAAATGCTCATATGTTGTACATACATCAACCAAATCAATCATTCCTATTCCAACAGAAACTCCTGTATCACGTTTATCATTTTCATCTTTTGGTTTCCAATTAGCATCAGTGAGAGCTTCTTCTGCAGCAATTAGTGCGTATGCAGTAGCAGGACACATTGTACGCAATTCACTTGTTGTAAATTTTGTCTTTAGATCTAACTCATGGGAACCATCTCCTTTCGGAACAAGGGCAGCTAAAAACAGTAAGAATAATGTAAATAAATAAAATCCTTCATAAAGATACTTCTTTAATTACTAACAAAATTAAGTTATTTAAATTAAACACATATAAAGTAAAATTTTTTATATTAAGGTATTAATAAAAAAATATTTGTATTGGGAAATTAAAGTAAGTTTTGATAATTTACATATTTTTAATATTTATAATAATTTATAAATAAGAAATAAAATTTTCAAATATGTCTAAGACAATATGAAGTATTATAATTTTTATAAAAGTAAATATTTTATCATTATGTAATCTTATTTTTAATTTCTTATAGATTATATGATTAAGTAGATATTATAATTTTGTCTTTAAAAAAATGAATAGAATTTTTTTAGTATTCAATAAAAAAGCCTGATATATAATTCTATCAATTAAAACAAGAAATACCTTTTAATGTTAATTTAAGTAAAAAAAAAACTATGTTTGATATTACATTAAAACTTAATATGAAATTATAATATGAAGATTGCTCTTATCATAATTAAAGTTAGTTATAGCGTTTGAGAAATGATTTCTAAAGAACATTGAACTGTTACTCAACACTCCTATAAAGAATTCTAAAATGATGTATAACGAAAATAAATTAATTGACGCATAAATAAAAACATACATCAACCTATTACGTATATAACAGAGAACATGATTTGGAAAAATTAAGGTTTCATACTTTCAATAACGATACCCACCAATTCTACAAGGAAGTTTATCATAGTCTGGGCCATCTAATTTAACGATACCGCAGTTGCCATCGAGGAGGGCTCGCCAGGTGCTCCAGGTGCCGACGGCCAGAGGTGAGACGATCCCGATGCCAGTAATGACGACCCGTCTACGGCCTGTCCTTGACGGCGTCCCGTTGCTGGCCGACGGGCCGCTGGTCAGCGTCCGTCCGAGCCTGAGAGAGGCCAACCAGCTGCGCCTCGACATTGCTCCGGTCCGTGCTATTACTTATATCTTGTGTTCTGCACGCGGGCTAGTTCTAAGGTCAAGAAAGTAGCCGGCTGGCGCTCCCGATCTTTTTTTAGACGCGCCACGCGCTTATCATACGTAGATAACGTGTATACTCACGTTTAGTCTGATTCTTGCATATTTTAGTACTCTACCAAAACACTTGTTTATTTTAAGGTTATGAAATTTTCTTGTAAAGAGGCTTTCTATTTTCGAAGTACTTTTTCAACGCTACTCCATTTGGAGAGATGTAAATGACATTTTGCGACTCACAGATTTACTAAAAAAATAAATATATTGCAATTTACGCTGAGTCAACAAGTTCTTTTTCTCCTTTTTTCGTAAATGCCGCTGCCCGTTTTGCCGGCGTTTCTATTCCTTAGCGAGTGTCTACATAGCGTCGATTGTGTCTTGTCTCATGTCTCAAGCGGAAAAAAAATCGTTGTCCGATATCTAGCTTACTCGTGACTCTGACTCATTGCAATAGATTAACATATTCAAATTTTGCCATGGATCACAAGTATGCTAGATATCGGACGATTTTTTTTCCGCTTGAGACATGAGACAAGAGACAACAGACAAGAGACACGGAACATGAGACGCTATGTAGATACTCGCCTATAATGGGTGCCGCCACAGGCACAGCAGTGTTGCCTGTGTTGCCAATTTTACAAATCTAACTAAGGTAAAGTACCCAGTGTCGGGACAGCGGTAAAATATGACTATTAGAGATAAATTAAAGAACGAAGCCCATATATTATTATTGTTTATGATGTTAAGTATTTAGTCAAACGTATATTATGTTGATTTAATGCTTCCATTTATTAAAATACTAATCAAAAGTTTTTGAGGTTAGGTGTGCACCGAGAATGCATAGTCCAGATACTGGATACCCTCGAGTTCCATAAGCTAGTGTCGGGACACGTTTAAATTACATTGTCCCGACACCGGGTCTGAAGTCTGTCCCGAGACTGGGATCAGCTTATTACGGTTTGTCCCGATATAGCGGACTTGTTTATTTTTTTTATACTTAGTTTTTTAATATAAAAAATCATTTAACAGTCTATGTTTTTGCATAAATTGTCAAAATAAGTG